>JAOUQT010330397.1:0-13478 GCA_025769995.1 Xyliphius kryptos
TAATGTGTGTACATCAGCCTTATTACTAGGTATACATCCTTGTTTCTATGCTGAATGTATATTTAAGAAGTTCCTTTTACATGTAGATGCACATTGTACAATCTAAATGGTATCATTTTATGAATTTTACTAATTTTAATCATTTTTGTCTCGAAAGGCCTTGATCCAAATTTGCAGGGTAAGAAGATTTTACTGTTGGAAGCAGGTCCAAAGAAAGAAATGGAGAAGATGCCAGAGGTTTATAGCACACGAGTCAGTTCCATCAGTCCAGGCTCAGCAACACTCCTCAGTGGTATGCCACAAATAAAAACAACGGTCATAAAAACAAGCTGCATACATTGATTTTTATTTATATATTTATATGCAAAACTCTGACAAGAAGTTTTAATTCACAAATGTGTATATATTTTATATATTTGTATGTATGTATACAGACACCAAAAAATGGAATATCCTGGATTTATATCATTTGGGCTCATAAAACCCACGAAAACAGGAATTTAAATAAAAATTAAAATTAGAATACCGTAAAGAAATCATCCCAAACGTTGCAGGGTATCACTGTTTTAAACAGAGTTTGACACACCAATCATATACTAAACAGTACAGTTAAGAACAGAATCCAAACTGCTTGAGGTCCTGTGGGAAATATCCAGTCATTATTTGGGATGCAATGTCCAGTGTAGACGTTGGTAAACTCAGCTTTCTAAAATCCAAGACGAATTGACACTGTATTGGCCACAAAAGAAGGCCCCACACCATTTCACAATACTAAATAATAAATACTGTGGTCTAAAACCAGGCGTATAAATATACACACACACGTTTTGCAGGGGAAATTTTACAGCAGCACCATTGTCAAAATGCATGGCTGTATGTATGCTTCATTCAGTCCCTATGATGTAGGGGTTTAAAATCATTTAATCCCTAAAATCAAAAGGACTGAATAAACTTTATTGACATTCTTCTAACCAGAAGTGCAAAATGAAGACTACTTATATACCACATATAAATACAGAAATTTCAGATTATATTTTTGTTGCATTTTTATAAGTCAAAACATTTTAGGATATAGTGTTTGTATTTCAGTTCTGCTAATGCGATGATGTGTTGGTTAGGGCTGTCAATTTACAGCATGAGGATCATGGGTTTCGTTCATAAAGCAGGGCAAAATTTGTGTTTTAATATACGTTTTGCATGTTTTTTCCTTAGAGACTTAGAAAAAAAGCAGTAACTTGTTTTCCAGCTTGTAACCAATTGTTAGATTTGGCACTGTGATTACTACAACAATTACTCTTTAATTGTTTTGATTAGCGTTTTGTGTAATGGTTTTGGATTTGTGGCATTATACATTTGCACATCCCCGACCCGAGCTATTCTGCTTTGTTCTACAGCTGTGTCTTATCCTGAGAGCATGATGAGCCATGTAAGGGTTCGTTTAGAGGCAGCGCTCTGGTTAATTGAGGGTCATTATGCAGTTAAAGCACTCACAGAGCAAAAAAGTACATTTGGTCTAATCATTGCAAAGCTCTTAGAGAGAATACCTGTCATAAAGCCTTTTTGCACCCTTCCTTGTGTATAAAAGATCAAGCAGGAAGTAAGCCAGAAGATGGGGGCGACACACAGCTTCAAATTAAACTTGTATTCATGTACGTTTATTCATTTTGTTCTGTTACCAAAACCAAATGGAGCTGTTAGGAAATTTAGTACATTTTAGCCACTGTTTTCTGGATTTATCTGAACCCACAAGAGCTTTTCAGAGACAATATGGAACTTGTAATAAGATTTTTACATTGATGGTTCATGGTACATACTTTCAACTTTATTTACACTTGTGGCAATTCAGCTAACATGGAATGA
Organism: Xyliphius kryptos; assembly: GCA_025769995.1. Taxonomy (NCBI): domain Eukaryota; kingdom Metazoa; phylum Chordata; class Actinopteri; order Siluriformes; family Aspredinidae; genus Xyliphius; species Xyliphius kryptos. The sequence goes on from JAOUQT010330397.1 coordinate 1,861, forward strand.
GTTTCAAATTGAGGTCAAAATTAAACTTTTTTAATGCCTAACAAATTAAGGTTTTAAAGAATTGAATCAAGACCATGGTTTTTATTTGAATGTCATGATGAATATTTTATCAGGTCTTGTATAAAACTAAATTATTATAAATAAAACACTGTTAAATATTAGCAATTGAATTCGCATCTTGCTGCGTGGTGATAAAAACATGTAACGTAGCAAAAACAACAAATGGTGTGCATTTTATCACTATAATTATAATTAGAAGTAGAGCTGTAGTAGTATCCTATAAATATAAAAGTTTTAGTAAACATAAAATTGAACTTTACAGACTTAGACAATTGTTTGGAGGGAAAAAAAATCGTGTTCTTTCTATATTACAGGTCTTGGTGCTTGGGATCATATAATCAATATGAGATGTAAACCATATCAAAAAATGCAGGTTAGTATAATGATTCTTTGTACTATTTAAAAATTCATTGTCATCTTACAGTTTCTGCATGATGCATCAGCATTACCCACCACTTACATGTTTATAGTCTTAATTAAATTTGTGGTACAATGGCAAAACCTTGTTTCTACTTTGGGTGGAACCATCAGTGGTTTCTCTTCTTTTCCAACTTTGCAGTAAGCCATATGACAAACTAATGAGTCAGTTGTGTGACCATGTCTAAACTTACACCAGCTTGATCTTATTGTACCTTCCAAAAAGTAATGTAAGACCTAATTTAAAGATTGTGACCTACATGTTTTTAAAATGTCTTTTCTGTGGTTGAAAAATTTGAGTCATCAAGTTCCAAACACAAATGTACGGTTTGCCTTTTTATTTGCGAGTACTACACCTTAGCAACTAGCAAATAGCACACTGTGTGCTGAAATACATTTACATGGCTTAAACATCTGATTGCCGATTGGAAAGAGTTCTTCATCTACTCATTATGAGACTTCTTTGGTTATACTGGAACTGGAAACAAAAGAAAATATGCAAAGGAACCATCAGTTTCTAAACACAGGTCCACACCATAAAGTTTGGGCATTCTATGGCTGAAAAAAAATTCTGTGGTTTCTGGGCAAATGACAGTATGGTACCACAGACTGTATGACATCCCTTACTTGCTGCACCTTTCCTGCACCCCTTAACCTCCTTCTGTCTCAAGTGTATGTGTTTATGATCAAACATGGGAATGCATTGCAGTGGACTGAGGTCAACCAAACACGGTTCCCGTTCACCCTCCAATTAAGACCAAGTGGTTAGAGGAAAAATACCAAAATTGGTTTGGGAAATGCCAAGTACCAGAAAGTATATTTTAAGATTTGGAGGTTCCCTATAGAGTTATCCTATAACCCCTGTTTCCAAAGTGCCTTATACAGTTTCTTGTATCCCTGCAGCTAAAATTTCCATCTAAAACATCTAGGTTCAGGCCGTATATGGTTTAATTTGGCACTGACAGAAAATGCATAGCAACACACAGCAACTTGAGTTATCAACAGCAGTGTTTTTCCTATGTGTAAAATCCTTGTAATTGTAGGTGTGGTCACATTTTAAATCTCCCACCCAACCATGTATGAAAAAGTGCAAACCCACCACTGTTAGCGGTTTTACTATGGCCATATCCTCAGTGCTTTATGACTTAAAAGATAAAAACTTGGCATTTTGTTGCCTGTGTGTTCAGTGTTTGTCACCTTAGCAACAGTATTTAAATAAAGAAAATAATTTTATGTTTGTGATTATTTATATTTAATACAAATTTTTATACAGTTTAAGTGTCATTTTTATGGCCGCACATCAATTTATTACTTAACTATTTTAGTTTATTTAAGTTTAACTATGCAATTATAGGAATGTGTTTGCTAATTTAATGAAATTCAGTTTGAATCAAGATTTAATCCTTATTTGATGGTCTTCAAAGTCTAATTGTGCAATATAACCTATGTTTTTGAATGTATTAAAATATGACACTAGCAGGCTTTTTTAGGATGCAGCTGTTTTATATTTTGATACAGCTGGTAGACATTTTCCTGTAGGTTTGGGATGCTTGTTCAGATGCCCTGATCACATTTGATAAAGACAATCTGCAAGACGACATGGCTTATATCGTAGAGAACGATGTCATTGTGGCTGCACTTACCAAACAGCTGCAGACTCTTTCTGGTAAGCTGTTATTTTGTCTTTCATTACATGAAGTTAATTGTTTATTTTTGGGCATTTAAAGTTGTTCAGATGTGGGAAGTAGCTTTAAGCAAATAAACCAAACCCAGCAATTTGTCAACATCAGTTATATAGTGATGTAAATATTGCTATTCTATGACTTTCAGAGTTTTTAACTAAGGCCTGCTGCTGCTGTGAAGCCACTAGTTTTCCCACTGACTGCATGGTGGTGCTCGCTGCTGAATTCTGTTTTTTGTCTGCGCTTGGAAGCTGCACTTGGTGCTTAGCAGTAACCAAAGTGAACCAAAGGCTGGAGTAGACCCAGTTTTTTGGCTGCATTGGCAAATGACATTACCACAAGCTGTTCCATCCTGTTGTGGTGCTTTTGTATATTTGTGCTTATTTTTTTGCTTTCGGACTTTTTATAGGCTCTTTAGATGAGCCCATGCTTTTGCTGCTATTTCAATCTTGTTGCACATAATCAGTGTGAGAGTTTCCACAAGAATCAGTAATTCCACGAGGATGAGGCTTTTTAAATGATGTAGTCACGTGCAGTGGTCTACTGACCCTTTCAAAACCACAGTTAACACTAGAGCGTGTCACAAACTTCAAGCACTGTAACAAATTGGTGTCACAACTACCCAGGCCACTCTCAGCCTGGACATGCAAGATGTGGCAGCACGTGTGCCTTCATGTGCATGTGGTGCATTCTTTTCTTTTCTGACCCTGACTTTCCACCACGGCCTTTGGCAGCTGGATTTTCACATTTTCACATAACTCTGTAATCAGCAAAAGTAGCCAGTATTTGTCACTCATTCAATAATGTGGTCTTTATTACAAACTTGGCTCCTTTTTTTCTCCTTTTTGGCTGTAAACATTTTGACTAATAGTGGTTCTAAGATATGTAGATTTATTTTATTTTATTTCAGTTTCACCTAATTTGTGGTCAGTTGTAGCGTATGCTGAAGCCATGATATTTTCCATAGAACAACAAACAAAAATTACCAGCAAGCAAGGAAGTTTTAAAATCACTGTTTCCATTTTGCATTTCAGTGTTTTCCCAGCATTTTTCTTATAATAGATATAAGAATATTATTCTGTAACAATATTATTATAAAAATGCAGGGATGCTGTGTATGTTTTCAAGTTTGCAGCTTGTTTGTCTTATTTCTCATGGTATGGTGTCTTGTTAGAAGGCTTATGTGCAAATGGTAGCTCAGTGGTTAGGGGTTTGGACTATCAGTCGTAAGGTTGGAATATCAATGTAGGTCTTTGAGCAAGGCCCTTAACCCTTATTGCTCCAGGGTGCTGTATAAGCTTTGGAGAAGTGTCACCTAAATGACCAAATGTAATATAATTGTAAATGTAGCTTATGCTTCCTGCAATTTCATCTTCTGTTTGAGTTAAAAACTCAAAAAGATCCTGAACCAAATAAAGCCTCACCTTTTTCTAGATGAAAACCTAGCTAAAGATGGCTCACTTTGGACACATTACAAAAAGAACCAATACAACATGTATTAAAGCAATAAGGCAAGAGAGCGCGTGCATTATTGTGAATAAATGATGAAAAAAGTGCAAAGCAGAGTGCCGTTACACTTGTTTCCCATTATTTATTCTCAATAATGCTCATCCTCAAGTGCTTAATTTGCTTTGATAAAACGGATACAAACATGCTATGATAAAATAAAAACAAGGTTTGATTTATGTTTGTATTTGCGGTGATGCTCTACCACCACAATGTTCATTTTAAACAAAATCTTAATAAACTGGTCTTCTGCGATGTAATCTAGTACGGTTTTTAAAGTAAACATCAATGTTAAACAGTGACAGGATACTGGATTAGTTCTCATTTGGAATTGACTATTTATATTAATCTGTATTTTCATTAACAGTAAATAATTAAAAAATAATAGATTGTATTTCACGCATTGATACGAATGTGAAATGGTCAGAGGTGTGCATTATTATTGATTGTCGGGCCAGCAAATCAAATTTAAGAACTAGAACTACGTGTTTTCTAAATAGATATAATCATTATAGGAAGAATTAAAGATGGAAGAGAAATCAGCTAGCTGAAAGGAAAAATTTAAGATAATAAATGAATGAATTAATTACCTAAACACACAAAGATTGGATGCTCTAAGGAGAAACTATTCAGTTGATTAACCGGAGTTTAAAAGGTCTTAATGGAACTTAACATAGCTAAGTAGCTCCTGATTTATATTAGACATTAGAAAATCTTCTTTTTCATTATGTGAGCTGTAGTGTGTTTTTTATTCCCCCAAATATGGTTTTATTTAAAAGAAACTCTTAATCGACTTGTTTGCACAGATCAAGTTGAAGTGCAATACAGAACAAAAGTGGTGAAGTACACCTGGCCTAGACCTTATCAAGTGGCTGACTCAATCCCCTGTGTACACGTGACCTTAGCCAATGGACAAACTCTGCAAACCAGACTATTGGTAAGGATACTTGTGTGATTGTGGCTTCTGCTTAACATTTTCCTATCACTACAAACTACAGAATAAAGCGACTTGCTTTCTATTCTTTTAGATTGGGGCTGATGGTCCCAACTCCATGGTGCGGCGAGAGTCAGGGATTCCTACTGTCAAATGGAATTATGATCAGTCTGCCGTAGTAGCCGTTTTACATTTATCTGAGGTACAGAGAGAGCAATATTGAAAACCCCATTGTGTGTGTGTGTGGTTGTTCATTTGTATTCATTTGTATTCAACTTTTAGTCTTTTCAAAGTATTTTAGTTGCCCTTAGTTGACTGTGTGTTTTCTCGTATGTGCAGCCCACTGAAAACAATGTGGCATGGCAGAGGTTTCTTCCAACCGGGCCAATTGCAATGCTGCCGGTAAGCTGCCAATGGCTGTGGAACCATCTGGATTGATATTTGAGGTCAGACAGTTAGAACTGAATTTATAGGACTAGTGGTTTGCAGCTACTGCATAGAGAAACACGCATGCATAGATTATGGCACAATATAAAATTTCAGCATTGTCAGACATGGTCAGTAGTCAGAATGTGCAATGTCAACTAAGCTCTGGTAAAGTACAGAGATCATGTCTCCTTGAGTTTTTTTTAATAGACTCTTCTGTTGACATTTACACAGTAGTCCCCAACATTGTGGTATGCCACTTCGCTTATTATCAGTAGATCATTGTCTTTAGCTTAAATTTATAATTTTATGAATTTTCCAGAATTACTTGGAAAGAGAGCTTTTACTGAAACTACCGGAGAACCATTTAAAAACAATACCGATGGAAATGTTTGGTACACACAAATAATTTTGAATAAAAATGATTAGGTTTTAAAAAGACATACTCACCTGCAAAATCACAGCTCCATTTCAAAATGGAGCAATTCAAGTTATCTGTACCTAGTAACGCCAAAGCCCTCACCCACTGACTCATTACTAAATCAAAACTAAATCTCTCACTTCAGGCTGAAATTTGGCATTGCGGTTTCCCCATCATTCATTCATTCATTCATTCATTTTCTTCCGCTTATTCCTCTATTAGGGTTGTGGTGGCGTTCCCTATGCTCATCCAGGGGAGAACGTCTCGGGCGCTGGGCAGATACACTCAGGACAGGCCGCCAATCCATTGCTGGGTACACACTCACTGACACAGCCACCCACATTGTTTAATGCAATTTAGAGCATACAATTTACCTGGAATCCATGTTTTTGGGCGGAATGTGGGCGGAAACCGGAGAACCCGGAGGAAACCTACAAACTCCGGGAGAACATGGAAACTCCACCTAGATTGGGATTCGAACCGGGAATCCCAAGCGCTGAGATGCAAATGTGCTAACCACCAAGCCACCGTGCCACTGATTTCCCTTCATGTAGCTACGTTCATAGATTGGTAAGTAAACAAGAGCATTGACTGTTATAATAAATACTAGTACTACATACAACATGGTTCAAAGGACACGGCCCGATGCATATGCATATTACAGATAAAAAAAGTTTTAGCTCCTTTAAAAAAAAAAAGTAAGAAAAGTTACTTTTGTTAAGAGGTTCTGCCTCCCAAGATGACTTAAGTTGGAAGACCACCTTTTGCCTTTTTGTGTCTTGTATTTAAGCAATGTCATGGGTAGCTTGTGTAAATTCTGTAAAATTAATAAGCAACACAGGATTTAATCATTTGTTTGGTAGCTGTTTAAAGTCCTGCAGCCAAGTTTTGTCTATAGAGCATTTTTAAAATTTGTTTTTTACAGTCCAAAAATATGTTAAATCGGCTGCTCGAACTTGTCCCCGTAGTTTGTGTGTCTTAAGCCCAGTAGCGGAGAGGGTTGTTTCAGGAAGGGCATCCGGCGTAAAACACTGTGACAAGTCTAGTGTATGAGTTCTTCGCTGTGGCGAACCCTAAAATAATAAAGGATAAAGTTCAAAAGAAGAAGATTGATGATAATTAATGCTGTTAAAAGAAAGTTGTTAATGCATGGAACAGTTTAATCATCTCATAACTGTGTGTATGTGTTTTTTTAAATGACTTAAGCACATAAGCTTTTAGGTGTGTACATTTGTTTTACTTGTGTGAATATAAATGCATTTCTTTATTGTTTAAAGTTATCAGACACACAGAGTTCTTTAGTGTGGTCCACCAGCCACCAGCATGCAGAGGAACTTCTTCAGGTAGATGAGGAAAGCTTTGTGGATGCCATCAACAATGCATTTGTAAGTCAAGGCCTTACTTATTTCATGGTTGTTAAATAAACTGATTGTCGGTAAATTGTATAACCCTTTACTCATGCATCACTTAATAGTACTGATAATCAACGAACACATTCTGCGTTGTTTCATTTAAGAGATTATAAAACATTTTCTCAGCCTTAAGTGTTTAGGTAAATGAATAAAATGATTTAGTCAAAGGATTTATTATTACTGCAATACATTATTTAATGTTTTGAATTTTATTTTACAAATTTTTATTTGAACATTTTTGCTGTTCTTGTTCTTATTTTTATTCTCGCACAAATTTTTCAGATGCTTCCTGTCTTGCAGCTTTTTACATAGTGTTGAAATTTGGCAGTATTGTAGTACCCATAGCCACTCAGGTTGCTTTTTGGAGCAATATGGCGCTCAGTTTCAAGCCAAGCCTCTATTTCAGAGTGTTTTTCCCTATAGGAATCCATTGAAAATATTTTAATCCTCGTTTCACCTTTTATTTTTTATTTGGGTTTTTTTTCCAGAGTTCCTTTTTAAGCCAACTTTTTGAAGTTTGTTCACAAACTTCCAGTTCCAGTTATGGTTTACTTGGCAAAGCTGCTGTCTTTCTCACCATAATATATTTGGTTTCAGTCTGAAACCTGGATTAAAGGCTATTAGATTTTGTGAATTATTTCAAACTTCAAAGTTACTGCTGAAGGTGGCTTACACAAATTCTTTACAAAAACAAGAATCACTTTTAATTTTACAGCTGCTAAAAAAAAACGTCTAGTAGCAGACAGATTAGCAGACAGTCTCAGTAACTGAAATAGCAAGAAATAAAAAGAAAGCAGAGCAATGCACTGAACACTGAAGTGTTGTCGTCTTTGTGGCAGCAGAGCAGGGCATTAGATAAGTATTTGATTACTTGTGAGTTTTGTTGCAGTTTTGACAAACAGAGGGTTCTTTACCAGATCATAAGCCTGTTTGAGAATTTGCATCAGCACCAACTTTTCAGGCTACTCTCACCTGGCTGACACCATTCAGTGCAAATCATCAGAATATTAGTTTAATTTTTTTCAGTGGCGTGCCTTGTATTGCTAATAATATGAACATAATGTGTGTAAAAAGAGTTCAACTTAGAATTCTGGTTCATCACAATGACCTGTCCACTGTAAAAAGTAGATCTCAGGCCAGAAAAGTGTGGGCACATCTGGGGTACTGTAACAAAATGAAAGTTTGCATCATTTGTGATTTATTATACAGAACATTCTACTCTAATTTACACTTAGGTTTATCGGCAATCAAGTCTGTAATGTTTAGATTAATTTATTGTGTGAAAATATGTCCTTTGTGATTATACTTTTAAAAATATAATCTAGTGCTGCTTACCAATGTTATTAAGCCTTTATGAAATTTTTTAAAATGTGACTAGGGCTTAACCTTTGCTTTGGGAAGTCAATTCTCACTGCTGCAATTCAGAAACAGAGTTCTGTTCCCAAGCTGTCTATTTTTGTTGATCACATGTTTGCTCTTTGGTTTGCTAATTGAACCCATTGCTTGCCAGCTTTGTTCATTCTTGCACCTCTATAGTCCCAGCATAGCCAGATTTGTAGACCGGTCAGTACTTTATTTTAAATATGTTGAACAACTAATTTAGATAATTATCAGGATGGTGGAGAAAAAAAAATGGGTAATAAATAAGCCGTTTCTTACAATCTGTAATTAAAGGGATGTTTATGTCTGTGTCTTCAGTTGGCACTTTCATACATGTTTATTATTTTTACAGTGGGTATGGAAAGGTTTCAAACCCCTTTAAATTTTCTCATTGCAGCCATTTGTTAAAATTAAAAAAGTTCATATAATTTGACTTCAATTTACACTCAGCACCCCATCTGGACAGAAAGTTTATCAAAATGTTTAACGAAAAGAAACCTAATATATCACATTCATAAGTATTCGAAGCTTTTGTTGTGACACTCATTTTTAACTCACATGCTGTCTATTTCTTCCAATCCTCATTGAGATATTTCTGCTCCTTAATTGGAGTCCAACTGTGTTTAATTAAACTGATTGGACTTGATTAGAAAAGGCCAAGACCTGTCTATATAAGACCTCACAGCTCACAGTGCATGTCTGAGCAAAAGGGACTCAAGACCAGAACTCTTTATTTTTAGCTTTCCAGCCAAACTGAGCAATCTAAGTCGTTTGTGTGGAGAAAACCGGACACTGCTCATTGCCTGCCCAATACAGTCCCAACAGTGAAACATGGTGGTGGCAGCATCATGCTATGGGGTTGTTTTTAAGCTGCAGGGACAGTATGGCTGTTCGCATACATACACATATATATGTATATGTATATATAGAGTGTGTGTGTGTGTATGTGTGTCTGTTGTGTTTCAGTAAACCAAAAAATAACTAAGAAACAAAAACTAAATAATTCCGTTTTCTCAGATGTTGCTATCCTCAGTATATTGATGTGTTAAGAGTGATCAGTCACCACAATAATTAGTGATAGTACTGAAATTGTAAACTGTTGTATTTTGCCTTGTAATGAACACCTTTCCTGGGTGTAGTGACAAATTTAATAGCAAGGAAAGAATATTAGTCAAATGTAAAATTGTAAAATACTTAAGTGTATTATTAAAATACAGAATCACTAAGCTAAGGTTAAGGGTGTTCTTAAAAAAGAAATCAATTCAGGGCAGCATGGTGGCTTAGTTATCATGTTTGCTTCCTAGGATCCAGGTTTGATTGCCAATTTTGGCAGAGTTTCCATGTTCCAAATGGTCACTAGGATTCCTCCGGGTTCTTCAGTTTCCTCCCACAGTCCAAAAACATGAATTTAAGATCCTGTAAATTGGCTGCTTTTGATTGCCCTCATATAGTCTATCTGTCTCTGTGTGTGAGTGTGGGGGACTAGCAATAGATTGGTGCCCTGTCCTGGGTGTATCTGCCCAGCGCCTGAAACGTTTTCCCCATGGAAATGGAGAACCCCTCTGCGATCTTAAGCAGGATTAAGCAGAAGATGATGGATGGATGAAAATCTATTTCAGTTGTTATAATTATACCAAACTCGTTAATCAACTTGTCAGTTTTTGCATTTTAACATTTAGCTTAAATTGCTTTAATTGCATATGCAGCTTTATTGCATTGTATTTGGTGTGATTTGTACTTCGCAGAAAGTATTTTCGTAAAGCACATAATCCATATTGGGAATGTTGTTTTCTTCTCTATTGTTTAGCCTTCCCATACTCATATATGGTTTGGTTTTGTTTTTTGTTTGCTCTTCACAGTGGAGTAATGAAAACCAGTCAGAATTGGTAGAGGCTGCTGGCTCTCTTTTCCGCTCTGCCCTCTCTCTCCTCATGCCTAACGGCACGTCCAGTCGCCAGCTTCCACCCAGCGTTGCAGCTATTGGCCCCAAGAGCAGGGTCATGTTCCCTTTAGGAATGGGTCATGCCTCCCAGTACATCCGCCACAGAGTAGCTCTAATTGGGTATGTGCATCTAAGACCTTAATCAAAACACAGTTTGTGGTTTTACAAAGAAAACAATGGTCATGTTCTGCTTAGTGTTTTTTCCTTCTGTTATTTAAATGCTCCTGTTTGAGTATTAAAAATATAAATGTTGGAATTCACATTCATCTGTTTTCTTGTTTTTTTTTAGTGATGCTGCACACAGAGTACACCCTCTTGCAGGCCAAGGAGCTAATCTGGGGTTTGGGGATGTCACCTGTTTAACTCAGGTGCTTAGTCATGCAGCATTTAACGGGAAAGATATTGGTAAGTGTTTAAAAACTAAAAATAAACTACATATTTCTTTGTACTCCCAACATTAGATATTGGTCAGTAATTTAATATATCAGGAAATGCTTCAATAAACCTTAATATTTTTCAATGCTGATGCTGGTGGCAATTTTGGCTTTACAAACTTTTATAAATGTGATCTCAGATTTCCATCTTATCTAACTTGATGGTTAATTTAAGTATGAAGGGATTCCGATTTTGTGGTCAGACTCAAGAGTCTTTTAATTCCTGTGAACAAAATATATTAATGCTTTTAAAGATTTGCCTAAAAATGTAAATGTGAGGAAAGTTAAATAAAGAAACTAAGTGTTTCATTTCCCAGCACTCTTTACACCCTCTTTGTGGTCATGTTTGTTAATGCTATATTTGTGTATTTACAAGTGTAGCTTAATAATAAGCTCTTTAATGCTTGGGAAATTACTCAAATGTTTTGCCACCCTGATTAAATATTAATTTTCCAAGTTATCATATATTAAGACATCTACTGGAAATAAACATGCATGGTTGCAGATGTTAATTTCAGAAAAGCATTCCAGACTTTTGCATAAGACTCTGTGCTATGTTATTAAATCACCATGGTTTAAGACTTAATACTAATAATGTGGTGATGTTTATCATTTCTGTGCGTTTTATTGTACACTGCTCAAAACAAAATTGGGAACACTAAAATGACACATCCTAGAATTCAATGAATAAGATATTACAGTGGAAATATCCTATTGAGGTCTGGATTTGGAATTGTACTCAAAATCAAATGACAGGCTGATCCAACTTCAGTGGAATTTCCTCAAGACAAGTTCAAATGAGGCTCAGTAGATTGTGTGTGTCCTCCATGTGCCTGTATGACCTCCCTACAACGCTTGGGCATGCTCCTGATGAGGCGGTAGATGTTCTCTCTTTCAGCCTCCTCCATGTCTCCTGGTGTACTGACCTGTCTCCTGGTATCTGCTCCATGCTCTGGACACTGTGCTGACAAATACAGCAAACCTTCTTTCCACAGCTGGCATTG
>JAOUQT010330401.1:0-13478 GCA_025769995.1 Xyliphius kryptos
AAACACACACACACTCATAGAAACATACACACACATACAGACACCCACCCACACAAACACATGCAGACACACAAAGACACAAACACATAAATATACATACATACATACATACATACATACATACATACATACATATGGACACACACACACACACACACACACATATACATATGGACACAAACACAGTCCATGCAGGGTATGATACCCAACAACTTTGGAAAGTTGCTTGTCGTTGTCATAGCGATACACGAAAGTTAAAGTTGAAGTAATTTGTTAATGGAGCGCTTTTTACAGCAGTGTGATGTCACAAAGCAGCTTTACAGAGTTCTGAGCCGGAACCCCCATCAGCAAGCCAAAGCCACAGTGGCATCTCTGTGAGTCCTTAGGTCAGTGTTAAACGTGTTGGACATCAACAACAGTTTGGATTTGAGAGCAAAGCCCATTTGTCCTTCCCCATCCTCATGCTGTGTGTGTGTGTGTGTGTGTGTGTGTGTGTGTGTGTGTGTGTGTGCCAACTCCACAGTAAGTAAAGAAGCTACTGGCTGTCCTAAAAGTCGCTAGCCAACAGCATCGTCCCCCGAGGACGGACAGCCCACCAGGACAATGCCAGATAACCAGTCCAGCCCTGTGCAGCAAAAGAAAACACTTTTAAAAACAAACAAGTATGTTTTTGTAAACCTGAACCGTTAACTAACAGCAGGTTGCATCCTAATTGGTGTGAATTTTAACGAACACAATCAGAAATCTATGATGATTTAGCAAGATAACGTTCTTCAGTTGCGTCTTCATTAAAGTTGTTGGTGCTGCGAATCGCACACATTTAATCACATGTCCTCTTTGCTGTTGATGTGCAATTTGTAGCGTCCACGTCCAGCACGCCAAGCGCCCAACATCATCTTCACTCTACACCCGCACGCCAAACGCTATCGATTTCCCACGCCATGTACCCTGCCTCATCCCCTCCACTTCACCTGAGCGCCAAGCACTATCGACACACACCAAGCGCCTTAATATTATAGATTATACATCATATGGTGTTCGCACACTTCCTATTTTTGCACATTTGTGTTCCTGCCGAACCCCAACTCTCTAAGCTCACTCTCAATTTTATTGTATCATTCATTCATTCATAATCTTCTGCCTAATCCTCTACTAGGGTCACGGGGGGGGGGGGGTCATTACATTTACATTTACATTCAGTCATTTATCCAAAGCGATGTCTCATCATCATAATTGTGTTATTGTATTTTTTATGTCTACATTTTATGATTGCATATAATGCTTAGCCTTAGCTCTTGTTATATTGTGGTTTGAGACACAGCCCAAAACATCCAGCAGCTGCTACTTAGAAAAGTAGGCAACACTTAGATGTGTACTAAATTATAGTTATTTTTAAATGGTTTATCATATATATATATATATAATAAAAAAGATTTGCAGACACGAGAATAAAGGTGACAGTAGGAGGAAAAACAAACAATATATATATATATTCTCGTGTCTTCTAAAACAATAGCAAAAAAAAAAAAGGTTTTATTTGTAGTACTATCGTAACAATCTCTAGTTTCTCTACAGACTCTGTTAGTCCCCATTACTGTGTTCCCTGATGATCAGGACCATGGACAGAGCAGGGATTGTTAGGGTGGTGGATGATTCTCAGTACTACAGTGACGCTGTGGTGGTGGTGTGTAAACCCTATATCCACTCCCGATAAACTACATTCTATAATTATAAAACTACAAATTTCATCCATAGAAGAACTGAATCAATAACCTTTAGGTGTAGACATAAGGAGGTGTATGTAACAAAGTTTCCCTCATTTGTCCTTCAGGTCACGACTGCTGAATCCCTTAGGATCTGGAACCTCCAGTTCCACCTACACGAGGAGTACGCTCAACTCTGTGAGCAGGAAGAGCGTGACTTTAGGAGGAGACAGTAAAGTTCTAGATAAAAGCGTCAGTCAGACCTCCAAACACAACGTTCGGGTAACCGCCTCCTAACCGCCTTACCGTCCGTCTCTCGGCACTGGAACCCAGTCTGATAGCTTTTATCTGCCCAGGTGTTCGACGACATGGGGAAGGATGTGACGCCCTGCCCTCTGTACCAACCCGAACCTGGAACCCTTCCTGCTGAACCCATTAATACGTTTCCAGTTTTCGACACGCCGTGGGGATTCAAATCCCAGTTCCAGTCGACTGCCGCTAAAACCGTGAACAGCACCTTCGTGGCTCCATTCACACAGTATTTATCTTCTTGTAGTTGGGGGGGGGGGGGGTGGGCGGGAAAACTTCCTTGCCAGGTCAATAGCTCATTTTTTGGGGGCCTGTTCCAGCATTAATTCATTTCATTCATTCATTATCTTCCGCTTAATCCTCTACTCGCGGTGGAGTTCCCCATGCCCGTCCCTGAGAGAACGTTACGGGCGCTGGGCAGATACACCCTGGAAAGTGTGCCAATCTATTACTGGGCGCACGCACGCACGCACGCACGCACACACACACTAACTATATGGGGCAATTTAGAGCATTCAAATTACCTTGAGCCCATGTTTCCTGTGGGAGAAAACCAGAAAACCCGAAGGAAACCCACGCGGACACGAGGAGAACATGGAAACTCCACCCATATCAAAGCGGGATTCGAAGCAAGAATCCTAATAGGCGCTAAGAGGCGAGCGTGCTAACCACTAAGCCTGTTCCAGCACTCACACTTATATCAAAGCTCACAGAAGAAGTTCATGCAATCATGAGGAGAACATCCAAACTTCACACAGTAAGGCCCTGTCCAGAAATTGAACCCAGGACCTTCTTGAAATGGGGCGAAAGCACTGACCACCATGTGATGACGCGTTAGATCCCTAATAATTCTAATAAATGTTTAAATAATAGCATTTGTGTTTTTTCCGTTCCGTCTCTAGACCTTGATACGCTGATTTAATCTTCTAGATCTGTTTTCGGTAGCAACACTTTGTCGAGGTCCAGCTTTTCCACCATCGAGTCGATCAGCGAGGACTCTGGGGATATCTCATCTCGAAGAAAGGGCCTGATCAAGCCTTTAGGTTTATCCCTGCACACGAAACACGGTCATGCCGATCAGATTAACGAGCCGTGAGCAGCCATGCTGATCCAAAACCATCTGTCCTCCTCTGCAGACCCCAAAGATCAGTGGGAGGAGGAGGACGAGCAGCTCACTGAGGAGCAGCTGGACGAGATGGTGCATCTCTACCTCACCGAGTCAGAGACCATGTGGCTCCTGGACCTTCCTCCAGTGTACGTGTCCACCGACTCGGAAGAGGCGGATGAGGTCAGGTACGAAGATTAATCAATTAACCTTCATATTCCACCTAAATCTCCATCTACAATGTGTCCTGGACAGAGGGGGGCGCTGGTCTTTAACAGCAGGTTATACTAATGTTCTCTTGTTTGTAAATCTTATCTCATTACCTTGGGCGCCTCTGATGGGGATTCCTGGTTCAAATCTCACTCCGAGTTTCCATGTCCTCCCTGTGTCCCAATGGGTTTTCCTCCCCCAGTCAAAAAACATGGATTCAAGGTAAATTGAATGCTCTTAATTGCCCCATATAGTGTGTATGTGTGGTTGTGTTAGTGAGTGTGTGCCCAGCAATAGATTGGTGCCCTGCCCAGAGATGTTCTCCCCTGGATGGGCATGGAGAACCCCACCACGACCCTAGTAGAGGAATACGCAGAAGATGAGGGATGGATCTCATTACCTTCTACCTAATCCTCCACTAAGGTTGCTGGGGGGTTCCCCATGCCCATTCAGGGGAGAATGTTTCGGGTGCTGGACAGATACACCCAGGAAGGGCCAATCCATTGCTGGACAGACACATACACACTATATAGGGGCAATTTAGAGCGGCCCATTCTCCCTAAATCCATGTTTTTGGATTGTGGAATGAAACTGGAGAACAGGTGCGGCATGGGAAAAACATGGAAACCACCCAGTTTGAACATGGAACATGGATCCCCAGCACCTATAGAAACCTGCGGGGTTAAATACATCTATATTTGGTCATTTTGCCGCCGCGTTTATCCAAAACAATGTACAGGTATCCCAACTTGATGGTTGGGGTCAGAACACAGAACCCTGGAGCAATGAGGGTTAAGGGTCTTACATTGGTAACTTCAGCGGATCTGGGATTTGAACCCACAACCTTCAGATTGATAGCCCAACTCCTACTATCTACTCCTAGCAATCCACCGTCCAATCAGATGCCAGAACTAATTGATCAGACTCTGTCCTTGTTTTTGAAGGAAGAGGAACGCCGAATATACAGAACTCTGTCAGAGCAAAGCAGGTAACGATAAATACATGGAGCGTTTCATGCAGACGTTCAACGGCGCAGCGAAATGTAAGATGGTTCAGACCAACAACATCGTGATGCTGGAAAAAGGCAAGTGCTTTTTGTTTTTATTTAATAAGGAATCCAATTTATTAGTCATTAAGCCTGAACGTGATAGAACCCGACCGTAACGACCTACAATTCCACATGGCTACTCCATCGCAGGAGAATCGTTGGTCTTTTAAACGCTGGTGTAGAAAACACTAGAACATCCACATGACTCTCTCCGCAGGAAACTTGGCCACAACATGGGACATTTACGACTCGTATTTGAACAACAGTGAGGGAGAACATGCAACGGAAAGCATGGCTGATGAAATCCCCAAAGCACCAGACAATTCCACCAGCAGCCATCTGGACCCGGATGTCCCTCTCATGCAGGGGAACTCGGACGTCAGCAGCTCCAGTCTCAGTGATTATATCTGATTTATCGCAGTGCTCCTGTCACTACAATCTGATTACATCACGTTTAACTTCTGGATCTTTGGTTCTGTATCTATAGTCAGCAGTTCCAGCTCTCAGTTCGAGCCGGAGAGTACCGTGGTTGTCGAGGGGAAGGCCGCGCCTGATCCAGAGCAGATCCTGAAATCTGACAAACTACTCAAAGACCTGCTGATGCTCGAGAGGATGGTCCTACAGAACATCTACCAACCCAAACTGGCTGCATACCGAGGCCTGCCCGTACTGCGCGGTAATGACGATGAGCAAACTGTGCAGGAAGTCCAAAAGGGCACCGAAGGAAACTCAATGGATTTTGAGGTCATTTAGCAGACGCTTTAATCCAACGCAAATTACCAAAATCCCAAGGTTGGGGTTCTTTTTAGTTTACATAGCTTTTCTAATTATTGAATACAGACCCCTGATCTCTTAACCATATCTGTACACGGCTGTCCTACACTGTTGATGCTGCCCCCTCTGCTCAAGGAGGATGAGTTTCCCCTCATAGCATACCTTACAGCATTAGCTTCACCTCCTCCATGCTACCCACGCACCAATCACTATAGAAATGACACACGCCAAGCGTCTTATATAAAAGCAATAAGGTACGAGAGGGCGTGGCACTATTGTAAATAAACCACAGGAAGGAGGTGTTATTAGCGGAGTACAGTTACACCTCTTTCCTGTGGTTTATTTACAATAATGCACATCTCGAGAGCCTTAATGCTTTTATACAACGGTTACCAACACACTTTAATAATAATAAAAAAGGTTTGATTCATTTCCTATACGTTGTCTGAAAGCAACATCGCTAATAAACCCGCATTCATAATCCAGTCTGTTTTTTAAAACGAACCCTGACCGCAAGTTAAAGATTTCTGGTTTCTTTAACAATGAAATCCTGCCATCTAGTGGCCAAATTACAGAACACA
This sequence comes from Xyliphius kryptos, assembly GCA_025769995.1. Taxonomy (NCBI): domain Eukaryota; kingdom Metazoa; phylum Chordata; class Actinopteri; order Siluriformes; family Aspredinidae; genus Xyliphius; species Xyliphius kryptos. The sequence goes on from JAOUQT010330401.1 coordinate 5,731, forward strand.
ATTTATGTAAAACTTCGGGAGAACAATATATATTATTGCTCAGTGGTGTGGGTTGTTGTGAATAATGTCACAGATGGACAAGCGGCTCAGCCAATCAGATTTAAGGAGCGGATCTACCCGTTTTATAATATACATTACTTGAACCTGAGCAATGAGGGTTAAGGGTCTTGCTCAAGGACCCACTTTGGTAACTTTAATGGATGTGGGATTTGAACCCACAACCCTATAGCCCAACACCCGAATCACTGAGATACCACACCCTCTTCTTTGGTGAGCTTACCACACTTATTTTAGAAGGGTGGTTGCTTAGACAGTGTAGTGAAAGGTGCCTCTTACCTTTTGGTCACTCGTTTCATCACCGGCAGACTCCGAGCTTCACAGCAAGAACCACCTGGGTTTGATTCATGGGTGGGGATGAGCACAGGTCCTTTCTTTATCAGGTCCTCATGTCCTCCCTGTGCCTTTTTGGGTTAAATGAGGGTTAAGGTTCTTGCTCATTGGTACTTTCAGTGGACTACAACCTACAGATTAATAGCCCAATGCCGTAACCACTGAGCTACCACACTCTCCTAGTTGGTGAGCTTACCACACTATTATTTTAGAAGGGTGGTTGCTATGACAGTGTAGTGGAAGATGCTGCTTAGCTTTTGGTCAGTCGTTTTATCACCAGCAGACATAAATACTGTTGTGTTACTGGGTGACGTGGTGGTGCACTGCTTCGCGCTCTGCAGCAGAAACAACCTGGGTTTGAGTCATGGGCGGCTGGGCACATTTCCTTTCCATATAGGGTACTCATGTCCTCCCTGTGCCTTTGTGTGTTCAATATGGGTTGAGGGTCTTGTTTAAACCCCCACAATGGTGATGTCAGTGAACTTGGGATAAAAACTTTTTTTTATTTTGAAAGTGACCCGTGTGTGTTTTGTTTAGACCCCGACAGCGTGCAGGAAGAATGTACTGCGGACGAAAACAATATCGAGACAGAGGAATCTCCCAAACCTCACCTGGAACTCCTCTGGGTCTACGCCTGCGAGCTGACCACGGGGCGGACGGTCAACTGTATGACCTGGAACAAGAAAAACACTGTAGTTACCTCCTTCAGAATTCTTTTCAGACATAATAAACATAAGCCATTTTACATTATAAGGACAAAAGTATTGGGACACCTACATACTTCAGTGTGGGATGGTCAGCCCATAATGCAGTCATGCTGAAATCCAATAAATGCTGTCCAATGGGATGGATACAGTTGTCCAAATTGCATGAGCAGCTGCCCGATTCGATCGACCCCGTGGTGATGGGACGGACTAATTACCAGCTGTTTTGAATACTTTGGTCCATATAATGTAGAATTAACGATGTCCCCTGAGATTCCATCATCAAACGTCATCTTTTCTCATTCTGCAGGACCTCCTGGCTGTCGGTTACGGACAATTTAACCACAGGGATCAAAAATTAGGACTGATCTGCGGCTGGTCTCTGAGGAACCCGACGGTGTGATACAATTTCAGTTCAGATTATTCATTAAGTCAATCTTTTACTCATCATCAAAACAAAAGAGCATCTTTGAGATCAGCACTGTCACGATTAGATATTCAATCACAGCCTCCTCTAAGGGAGGTGATGCCAGCCGACCACTTTCCTCATCGTTAGTGTTAATTTACTCATCAACCGACGGTATAACCGCGTAACTGCCTCCCTTCTGTGTACATGAGGGTTGGATTATATAGAGTGCAGGTAGTGATGCGCAGAGACGTATTTAGTACCAAAGAGTATCGTTTACTGCAGACGAATCTGCAGTAATAGCAGATTTAAGAAACACTGGTCTAATTTAAATACGGAATCTGTATTTTGGTGTAATGTGTGTGTGTGTGTGTGTGTGTGTGTGTGTGTGTGTGTATTTTAGTGGCCTGGTCGGGTCTTTCACTGCGATAACTCAGTCACTGCTCTCGATTTCTCAGCCTGTAATCCCAGTCAGTTAGCGGCGGGTTTTTACAACGGAGGAATCTCCATCTACAATGTGTCCCGGACAGAGGGGGCGCCGGTCTTCAACAGCAGGTTCTACTCAAGTGGTTCTCTTGTTTGTAAATCTCATCTCATTATCTTACGCTTAATCCTCAAGGTTCCAGGTTCCAGGTTCCCCGTGCCCATCCAGGGTAAAGCGTTTTGGTTGCTGGGCAAATATACCCAGGACAGGGGGCCAATTTCGCTGGGCAGACACAAACACACACACTATATCCCTTATGGGCCACTTCCAGGAGATTTGGGGCAGTCGTAGGCTTGCGACCCTTGGGCAAGACACCTAGCCCCAATTTGTCCCCGAGCGCTGGGTACAAGGCTGCCCACCACTCCAGGCACGTGTGCTCACTTCACCCAGTGTGTGTTTCACTGCATTACACTGGATTACATGTGGAGGACAAATTCCGCTTTGTGTTCGTACAGAAGGCAAATAGATCACATTATATAGGGGCAATTTAGAGCAGCCACTTCACCTTGAATTCTTGTTTTTGGACTGTGGGAGGAAGCGATTGGAAATCAGTGCAAAATGACTAAATATAAATGTTTTGTGTCCTGGAGGTACAGTCATGCTGGAACAGGGCCTTCCCCAAACTGTACTCATATTGTTTAAGGTTAAACTTCATGTGAATGTTTTTTAAGACTCTGAACATTAAAATAAGTTTTGTTTGGGAGGTGTCGGGTTTCTGATCCGCTGTCGGTCTCTTGTGCAGAGACTGTTTGCAGAAGCACATGGGTCCGGTGTGGCAGGTGAAGTGGACAGAACACGAGAACAGCCTTTCAGCGGAACGTAAAGGCGAGACCCCGATGTCTGTATCTGCTGATGGGAGAATATGCAAGTGGTTCATCGGCAAAAACCTGTCCTGCACCGGTAATCAATCTGATTATGAACCGATATCTAACCTGGAACCAGAGGGTACAGTTATAAAGGGGTGGGCTAGAGGTTCCAAAGACACAAAACGTTATTAGAACTGAAACAAAGTCTCACTATTTATATCTTTAAACGCCAAAGCCCTTACCGACTCACTGACTCAGAACTAACTCTACCTATAAGGCTGAAACTTGGCTGTAATTCCATACAATGACCCCAAAAAATGGGTTCTCGCTTTTCTACGTTTGATTGTTCGTTCACTATCGCCATAGATTGGGTTCTTGGAGAGTTCCTACAAAGCTCAAACTTGGCTCAGTCATTCCTTATGGTGTTCTTAGACAATCTACTGGACGCCGTAGTCACACTTTATTACATCCATCCATCATCTTCCACTTATTCCTCTACTAGGTTTGCGGTGGGGTTCCCCATGCCCATCCAGGGGAGGACGTCTCGGGCGCTGGACAAGATACACCCAGGACAGGGTGCCAATCCATCACTGGGCACACACTCACTCACACACTATACAGGGGAATTTAGAGCATTCAGTTTACCTTGTTTTTGGACTGTGGGAGGAAACCAGAGAACCCGGAGGAAACCCACGAGGACACAGGGAGGACATGGAAACTCCACCCAGATTGGGACTCCAACCGGGAATTCCCAGCGCTGAGAGGGGAACGTGCTATTCACTAAGCCGCCGCCCTTCACACTATATTCATCCTACATATTCATTTCAGATCTTGACTCGCCCCAAACCTCACTCTATAATACATTGTTATTAAGTTCTCCACTGTAGTACCGCACGGGTTTTCCACTCGTTATAAAGATGTAACAGAATGAGATTAGGACGTCATGGAGACTGAGTTAGGGACGTGGGATTGAGGTGGATTGAGGCATGCTGAGGATGGCGCCACCTGGCAGCAGCAGGAGGAGAAGGTAGGCCAAAGAGGAGGTTTATGACTGCGACACGGTGACCTGGAGAACGATCATCTGCTGTGGCGCCCAAATAACCCTTAATGATCAGGCATTGAGCCAGACTCTTAACCCTTGTTGTTCCACGTGATTCTGCATCATGGTTGACCTTGTGTTTTGATGTCAACCATTTATTTGCGTCTCTAAAATGATGTGTAGAGACCGGGAGGTGAACCTAATAAAATGGTCAGGTAATGAGTAAATTCTGTGTGTTTTTCTTTTCTTCGAATCAGATCTGATGAAGTTGAAGAGGCTGAAAAATCAGAAAAGGCTGGAGAAAAAGCGAGACATTCTGATCTCCCGTCTGGATCCGGGCCTCTGCGGCGATGTCCACCACAACGTGAGAATCTTAATAAATCTGCGCTGGTTCTACCGACTGGCAGAGCCAGCATGTGCTGATGTTCTTCTCTGCCTTTGTATCAGGATCCCAATATTTATTTGGTGGGAACAGAAGAGGGACTCATTCACAAATGCTCGCGTTCCTACAACGAGCAGTTCCTGGAGACCTACGCGGCTCACATCGTACGTTCATACACACCATGTACAGAGGAACTGACAGCCCCTCTAACGTCAGAATTACGTTTGATATTATTGGGACATATAGATTTGTACTTTGCTTGGAATATAGGTGTCTGTGTGGTTTGCATGTTCTCCCCATGTCTGTGTGGGCCTTCATGGTGAGCTCCAGCTTCTTCCCACGGTTTTAAAATATGCCCGTGGGCAAACCAAATAGTTTGTGGTCAGTGTGACTGCCATATACGGAAACAATTTTTATTCCACCGTTTTTGTCCGATTTTATTGCAATTTTCGAGCTATAGACACGATTTTGGGCAACACCGTGACTTAGAGGTTAGCATGTTCTCCTCTCAGTGCTGGGTTGAGTTTCCATGTTCTTCCTTTTTTTGCGTGGGTTTCCTTCAGGTTCCTCAGTTTACTCTTACAGTCCAAAAACATGGATTCAAGGTAAATTGAATGCTTTAAATTGCCCTGTATAGTCTGTCTGTCTGTGTGTGTGTAGCCTGTGATAGATTGGCGCCCTGTCCTGGGTGTATCCGCCCAGCGCCTGAAATGTTCTCCCTTGGATGGGCATGTTATATCCCTCTTCGTGATCACTCTTTGAAGTTGGCCTAGTTTATTTCCAATAGGAAAAATATTTTAAAGTGGATGAACTCGGTCAATTTTTGAGCTACAAACACAAAACTCACCATGTCACGGTACCACGGGAGTGCCACGGGAGTGGTAGCTCAGTGGGTAGGGTGTTGGACTATCAATCACAAGGTTGGAGGTTCAAATCCCAGGTCCACTGAAGTTACCAATGTGGGTCCTTGAGCAAGATCCTTCACCCTCATTGCTCCAGGGTTCTGTTTCAATCCTGTGTTCTGACCCCAACCAAGTTTGAATACTTGTAAGTCGCTTTGGATAAAGGCGTCTGCTAAATAACTAAATGTAAATGTAATGTAAATGTCACGGGTGATTTGCAAAGTCACCCACCAACTAAAAGCCTAGACCGATTGCACTTTCCGTTCGCTTTTTATTACTCTTTTAAAATTGCATTTGTCCACCTTACTCTAACCACAGTCCAGGACCTTGGACAGCGTCTGACCCTTTTGTCAGAAAACTAAACTCTTATTAAATCCTTTTTGTAATTGTGCTCGTCTTCACATCATTGACCTGTGTATTTTTTTAAAGCCTCTTACAACCCAGACAATTAAAATACATTCTGTAAAATAAATGAAGGTAGGAAACATCTGCACTTTGGACATTACGTCTCACCTCATCCTCTGTCTGCTCGGTCAGGGTCCCGTCTACAGGGTCATGTGGTCACCTTTTTATCCAGACGTCTTCCTAAGCTGTTCCGCTGACTGGACCATTCAGCTCTGGAGACAGGATCTCCGAACTCCTGTGCTGGCCTTCACCTCCATCCAGACGGCTGTGCTGGATGTCATGTGGTCCCCAAACCGGGCCACTCTGTTCGGGGCAGTCCATGAGGACAGAGTGGAGATCTGGGATCTGGAAGCCAGCATGTAAGCTCCTCACTGTTCCTAATTCAGAATGCATCAGAATCAATCTGTGAGATCGGTTTGGGAGGATTATCAGATACAGTGTACAGTGTTGTTCACATTGTTGTGACAGACAAATCGTTTCTCGTTTACAGTTTGTATCCGACCGTCGTGAAGATGGCCGATCCCGGGGTGAAGCTGTCCACTCTTCTCTTCGCCCCCATGACTGACTGTGTCCTGGTGGGCGACAGCGAGGGCGGGGTCAGCGTCTACAAAATACAGAACCTCTCAGAGGGCGAAGGCACCAAGGTGGGACAAGTGTACAGCTCAACCAATCAGATCTCAGGACTCGAATCATTAATCTATTTACACACGGTAGTCCGTTTCCCCTGCGCTCTAATGGTCTAGACCACCACAGGACCCCCACGGAACCAACTGTGACAGTGGTCACTGCCAGTGCTGGTCCTTTGGGAATAATATTTGCAGGTGGTGGTCCTACAAAGGAGTCTGGACCATTGGAGAGCAGAGTAAAAGGGATTAACAAGGAATTGTATAAAGGTGATTAGACTTCTTGCGGTTCTTGTGCTGATGACTTTGTTCTGTCCTTCGGCAGGTGGACACACTGAAGACTATAATCAAATCCACTCTGGCCAGTAAGTTATGAGCTGGAGGAATGTCCTGGGGTCAGTGTGCTGTTGTACATCGGACTGCTGGATAATTTATTGTCTTAATAACAATCTCTAGCATGCATCAGTCTCTCTTCGAAGATGATTGGATTTCAGCAAACTGTGACATTTAGATTCATGTATCAAAGCAATAAACATAGAAACAAAAGTTTCTGTTGGTGCATCAATTGTGACTCCATTACCTTCTTTGACAAGCTTTCAATGGAAATACATCGGATGGAGGGACGGAAAGATGGGATGGATGGAGAGCGGGAGGAATAGAGGGAGGGCTGAAAGATAGATGGCGAGAGGGAGGAATGGAGGATGAAGAGATGGAAGTGGGTGGTGAGGGATGGAGGGAGGGATGGAATGGAGGGAGACAGGAGGGAGAAATTGAGGGATGGATGGAGGTATGGAGGAAAAAGAATAGAATGGAGGGAGGGGTGAGTGGATGTTAGCGGGATGGTGGTTTAAAAGGTACAAAGTATATATTTTTACTTTATTAAAAACTATATACCAACACATTCTCTAATGAGGTTGTAGGTCCCAGAACTTTACAAATCTGTTTTTATTTTCAGCGAAGTGTAGACTACAGATCAGGTGATTCAGGGTGTTATGGAGTAGAAGCGCAGTATAAAGTGACCCAGTCCTCATTAAGGAGATAAGAAGGAGGAAGAGGTGGGAGGAAAAGAGGAGGTTCCTAGAACTTCTTCACAGACCATTAAACCAGTTCATTTACACCTCGTTAAGGTTCTGCAAATGAGCGCCATTATGAGAGTCGGAGTGACACACGGCCCACCAGAGACCCACTAACCAGGTCCTGATCACACAATTTAGTGCTGGGCAGCCGGACGGCCATAAAGCAACACGCGTTACCAGTACAGCGTCAGGACGAAGTCCAAATATGGGCATCAAATTCACGGTTTATTTACACTGCACAGCTTTTTATTTTGATGGAAACTGGAAACGTAAAGTTGAAGGTTTCTTTAGAACCAGCTGAAGTTCCATGTACAAATATACTGTATGTATGCATATACACTGCTCAAAAAATAGTGGGAACACCTAAACAACACAATGTAACTTCAAGTCCAGCACATTTGGGTCCAGTTAGTGTTCAACACTGATTGTGAGTCCGTTTCACTTGCTGTTGTGCGAATGGAACAGACAACAGGTAGAAATGAGAGACACTTAGCAAGACCCCCCTATAAAGGAGAGCTTCTGCAGGTGGTG
>JAOUQT010330419.1:0-13477 GCA_025769995.1 Xyliphius kryptos
CCAGTAAGGTGGTTATACATCCACAGTTAGCCGGTTGGTACCTGTTATTGTTGGTTAGTTTGACGTTGTCTCCAGGTGTGAGAATCTTTCCATTTTTTAACCAGATGAGGTGAGGATCAGGAACTCCCTGCGCAACACAGGTGAATACAGCACTGCCCCCTGCTGGTTTTGAAACAGACTGCGGCCATTGCAGAAACTCTGGAGGAGCTAGGGGAGAAAGAGAAATAGAAATTGTGTAAAGAAAGATTCATTTAAAATGTAAAGAATGTTGCAGACCTTTAAACTGTGACGCTGTCTAAATCACATTCTTAACTGATCAAGAAAGATTATTACTTTGTTGTTTGTGTAAATGGCTTCATGAAAATGTCCTGAACGCAATCGATAGAACTGCGTGTAGGACCGCGTATACACAAGTATAAATTATATCTTAGTAATCACATTTTAAAAACGCGATTGAACTACAAAATAAGTGTTAAACATAAAAACAAACGTAAAAATTCACAAATTAAACAAGATAGTCATGTATAACTGCAGCTTAAAAAGGACTTAAAGTTCCACATTCACATGCTGTATACTTTTACATAACATTAGGCCAAGTACAGATGCTTTGGATTTAAAGCGACGTACAAGTATCCCAACTTGATGGTCGTGGTCGAAATACGGGGTTGCAGCGCCCATTACATTTACATTACATTTAGTCGTTTAGCAGAGATGCTTTTATCCATTGTGACTTAGAAATGAAAGAACAACACAAGTCAGAAGTTGAGGAGAAACCAACTACACTTTAGTATCATCAAACCTGATCATTATCCGATCTGGCTTTAATTTTTTTTCATAGCAAGTGTTTGTGGAACAGATGTGTTTTCTAAAAATGCTAAGTGATTCAATCTTACGCACAGTGTTGAGAAGATCGTAGAGACCTGATTGTGGAAGCTAGAAGACTAGCAGGCAAATAGCTGAGTCAGGATAGGATGAGGGTTTGGACCAGCAGCTGACCAGCCTAGTGGCACCCATGGAGCAATTAGGGTAAAGGGTCTTGCTGGAGGACCAACATTGGGAACTTCAGTAGACTTGGTAATTAAACTTACAACCTTCAGAATAATATCTTAACACTAACCGCTGAGATACTATACCCATCAGTTACAATGATCATTGTATTTATATAAACTAAAAGTTCTGACAAAAAGCAGACATATTAAATAAATAAAATGAAACTGGCACCATTATTTATTTTAATTTGTAAAAAGTTAAATGTTTTTTTATTATCTTTTTTATAGCCATATTTAACCCTTTTAACGACATTCTGGAAGTTTTAATAAACATGTCTAACTGCCATTATACATTTATGTGTATTATATAATTTATATAATAAATAAAATGGCACTGTATACTAATCTAATTATCACGAAAGGGACACAGGCTTCGGAATAGAATCTGAATCCTGAACTTAAACATACATTTCTGTTACCCCTCCTAGACAGACACCCATGGATGCTCTGGTCTCATGGTGGGGCAGATGTAGGCTCACTGTTCTGCATGAAACCACTTCAACAGTCTCACAATAGATGTGCATATATAGAAAGCTTACCACACTTTGAACCATGCATTTCATTAACCTACTGACACCAGCTAAAACTAAAACTCAACCAGAATCCCAATTCCCCATGACCCAAGAGACAGACCAGTACACCCCATGCCTGGGAAGAGGGTCTATGATAGTCTAAGGAGCTGACAAAGTTCAAGGGTCAAGCAGAACGCTTTTCAATGAAAGACCATTCATCACTCTTTCCAGAGGATGCAGTGTTTCATTGCCCCCCAAAAACATATCAGCTGGACATACAGACATCCCAAACCACACACTCCTCTTTAAACAGATTTATACTTGGATAACTTTGCAGACTGAGATTTTTTGTTTTAAAAGAATAATAGCATAAAAGATGACTTAATATCTTTTAATTACTTATAAAAATTGAGAATACATTGAAGTTCCGAAGTGTTTTAAAAAAAAAAGTTAAAAGGAGAGCAACCTGCCAAGTTCGACTCCGTGCAGGTGCATTTTAGTACAAAGTGATATTTAATAAGCATAGTGAAACATGTTCTTATTGTTAAAGGCACCACTAAATAACCGTACAAAGAAAAACAGTTACATTGTTTTTTTGAATAATTACTGAAGGAAAACTATGACTTCAAAAACATTTTTGTACATGTTTGAAAACCTGTTCTGCACATCTCTATCTACACTTTGTATTTCTCTAATTTATAGGTGTTATGGAAGTACAATAGCAATAATCTATAATCTAATTTAATTAGTCATTTTATATTGAATTTAAAATTTAAAATTTTACATTAAATGCATCAAAACAGCTAAAAGTGCACTATAGCTTGCAAAAAAATTGTCATATTAAAAATTTAGCTTTCAGTGTTGTAGTCCTCATTTCATATGTTGTGCCCACAATGTTATTTTATTACTTTTGCAAGCATAAAATCCAATAAAAATATTTTGGTTGGCCTTTATGTTTGATCGTTGCCTGGTTTCTGAGCTGGTCATTTGTATGATTACAGCTGAGGCTTAACCAACAGCTTCAGTATTCAGTCACATCTGTCAATCCATATAGTCGTATTGATCATCTTTCCTATAAAGGCCATCTGAGTAAAGACCTTTAATTTAAACAGGTAATTTCAAGAGCTTTTAAATATTAGCATTTATAGCCATTCGATATTTTTTTAAGGGCTACTTCCAAACGAAACTTTTAAGGGTATGTATATATATTGTTTGGTATATGTATATAACCTAGAAATCAGTACAATTACACAGAATGTGCATGCAGTAAAAATGTATGACCTATCTTTAATTATATCTCATATACAGAAATATATGTCTATGTTTCTTGTACTTGTTCTAAATTTAAATGGCCTATTTCTGGCCTTGACATTCAAAGACATGCAATAAATAGTAATGTCAGTCAGAGGTTTTCCCACTAAGTCTGAGAAACCCCCTCTGGTGATATGGCAGCTGTGGAATCTGCATTTTAAAGCCCATGTATGATTGCACCTCCATTTTTCATATGAAAATGATCACCTCAAATATGATGAAATAAAAGCACTGAATTTGAAAAGGCTCTCTAAACACAAAACCACATGCTGCCCCCCTTCTTGATCTTCATTTTTCTTTGCGTGACTCCCTGCTGTGACGGGAACACCCGTGCAACCAGGGGCAGGGACACAAAGTGGTGGTCACCCTTTCCCATTTGGGATTCATAAATTTTGTAAGACTCCACCTCTCCCTGCTTTATTGGCAGCCTGTCAGGCCAGCAGGCTCCACCCTTCAGCAGACTCCCCATAACCAATTCTAGGTCAGTGTCAGGGGTGAGGAATCTGAGGTCAGAGGTGAGAGGTGACAGTTCTTTGTATGAAATACAAATATGTTCTCGGTGTGGCTGTTCCACGTCCTTCTGTTTTTGCTACATGTTCTGTCTTAACATGTGTTTTGACCTCAACTGTCCAGACCAAATTGGGTCAAGTACAAAATGTAAGTGTGAGTGCACTGCTGAATAGAAACAACTTGCCAACATCTTTCCACATGTTTAAATAAAAAAATTATGGTATAAAATTTACTCTAGTCAGGGGGTTAAATATTTCTTTTAGCATTAAATTGCAAGGTTACAAAAAAATCTCTAAATATCGTATTAATTTTGATAAACACACAATGCAACTATGTGTGATCCATAAACAGGAGAAGCTGGTGTTTTTATCTCCTGAGATCTGTAAAATGTAGGACGTTTTAAAAATACATATGGTGGATTATTTGGTTTTATTCATTTTTACTTATGTTGGTAAAAACCCTTTTGTTCCTTTCTTGCCTAAACCTAAATCAATAAATTAATGAATATTTTAAAGATTTCCCCCTTGGCTAAATCGCTAAATCCTTTGTATAAGACAGAAATAGGGTATTATTGATTGATCAGTTTAAGAACGGACACTTGGGATATAGATCGAAAAAAACACAGCTGGGCTCAGTGATTTCACATAGAGAACCAATTAGCTTAAGAAAAATTAAAGAATTCAAGATCATGTACTAATATGTTGGGTTTTTTTTCAAAATTGGAAAATTTATCTGATCTTTCTCTGGTCTGGAAAAATATTTTACTTTTCATTTGACCACTTTAGGTCGTTATTTGTGAAATTCAAAGTAATGTATTAACCTCCTAGGACCTGGCGTCCACATACGTGGACAAAAACGCATGTTATGTCAAAAGTCCGGGTCTTAGGAGGTTAAATATTATAGGTGTTTTACCTGCTAATTGTAATGAGTATGACTGATTAACAAAAATATTTAACAACTAAACTAATTGTTAATCAAAATTGTCATGACAGCATGTTCCCTCTATTAGAAAATATTTGGAAACTGCTTTGTCTCTAATTGCTGTGGCAGTATATATTGTTTTAGGATTACAAGCGTCATTAAATTGTAACTTAAACCATTAAGTGTCCTTTAAATAATTAGGGTGAGAAACAGAGTATTTTCACACCCAAACCAAATTGATGAGCTAAAATTCAATTTAAAATCTATGTTCCAATCCCATTAACAGCCATAATGTGATTCTCACAGGCAGTGTGCAGCTACTCTAAGGATATCCAATTAGAAAAGGAAATGCTATGAAGAAATATGAGTAGGCTAATCATATAGACAGTGGCAGGATGATGAATGACTTGTGTCATCATGAGGGTGGTGGGGGATGTAATGGCAGTCTGCATTACCTATATGAACCCCTCAGTGCTATCGTCCAGCTGGACAGTGGCATCAGTTCTTAATTGCCTAAAATGCTGGTCAAAGGTTTTTTGGTGCTTTTTCAGTGGTGCTCTGTCAGTAAGACCCCATACTTTCATGGTCAGAACCAAAAGTGAGAAATGAAAGTAAATATGATCTTTTAGCTGTAATGTATTCCCATAAAGAGGTGATGTAACTCAGTGGTTAGGGTGTTGGATTAGCAATCAAAGGGTTGTGCATATAATGCAGATACAGGTAATGTTGATATCAAGCTTCAGTGGCATGATTGCTGGTGCCAGAAAAACTGGTGTTCTACTGATTTCCTTAAAATCTAGAGCGTGCTTAAAATACTGCATTATTATCATCCAGTTAGCGCAACATAGCATTGAGACTCTGTTAGTATTGTGTTAGTAAGGATTTCTTGGTCTTGATAATATATATAATCTGATGCATAGCAATACAGTCGTGTATGTCAGAAAAGTGAAATCTAATGAGAAGACATACCCTGAACAACCAGCCTGCCAAGAGCAGTACGCCTCATCCTAGTACCAGGGCGATTGGCAGCACATACATAAACTCCAGAGTGCTGCAGTGATACGTCAGAAATCATCAGATTTCCTGTGCCTAGAACCTGAATCCCTTCCACACCTATGGATCTTCCATCTAAAGATTCACACACAATCAACCCAATAGAATTAGAAACAGATTGGATTCATACAGTTGTAAATAAAGTGATTTAAGGATTATTTAAGGATTATATAAAATAAGAAATAGAATCCGATGAACTTTAGAAATGAAGAACTATAAATGTCAAAGGTTCTAACCCAGTCTGCTCCAAGACACAATCGGTCTAGGGTTGCCAGTAGCAATACACTCTAAAATCGCAGTCTGGTGGACTGTAATAGTGAGGTTCTGAGGACCGGAAAGGATGACCGGTTCTTTGTAGATGCGTGGAGCTCCACCTAAAAAAAAATTAACAATGAATTAAACTTCACTGTATATAAAGAGTTTAAACAAAAAGTTAAACATTTATTTATTTTCTAAAACACAAACATTAAATCTACTGATTAATATTAATAGACTACAATGGTAAGGGTAATAGATTATATTTTTTACCACTTACCAGTTACATTTAGCAGAGCTTCATGGCTATAGCGGATGTTAGCAATGTTAGTAGCCACACAGCGAAATATTCCAGCATCTGACCTCCTTACACCAGTGATCTGTAGAATACCCATCGGCAGCAGTGTATACCTAAATGAACAGAGAAGGTTTCAAATATATAAATATATAAAATTTACAAAAATGATAATGTCAATGTACCCAATAAGTGAAGCAAATTTTCTGTAAATTTCCATATTACCTTTCATTTGATGTGCCGATGGCCATTCTGTCTTTCTCCCAGGTGATGGTGGCCTCTGGAATGCTATTTACCTGGCACTGAAAACGCGCTACTCCCCCTTCATCTACTGACATGGACTCTGGGTGAGTGTGAAACTTAGGAAGTGCTACATAGGACAGAAAAATGAAAAGGGTGATAGAGATGAGTTAAAAAACAAATCAAGCTTTAAATGGCCCAATATTGATCTTGCTGATTATTTATAAATAGTACAGACGTGTTCTGCATCTGCTTTTTTCTTTTAGCTAAATTACATATTGTCAATTCCATTAATGTAAAAGTAAAACCTGTTTATTTAACAAAGATGAGAAGCACTTGGTTCCAATCTGGGTGGAATTTCCACGTTCTCTCCATATCTGCGTGGGTTTACTCTGGGTTCTCCGGTTTCTTCCCACATTCCAAAAACACATTTCTGTGAGTGAGGTGTGCCCAGCAATTGATTGGCACTCTGTCCTGCGTGTATCTGCCTAGTGCCCGAGATGTTCTTCCCTTGATGGACATAGTGAACCCCACCGTGACCCTCATACAGCATTAATTGGAATATAATTAATTAATAAATGAAGAAGAACTTGGGAAATGGAAATAAGATTAATTAAACCTTAAATATTTCCAAAGACACTATTAATAGTATTGTCTGGAAGTTTAAAACCTGTCAGGCCATTTTAAAAAATTTGAGACCTTAATAAATTAACTAAAAATGATGAAACCCCTGTGTTAATGCAAAGACTTACAAAACAACTGTGTTGACTGGGACATACAACTATAGTCTGACACCATGACGCTTAAATTTTATCATTTGGCCGATGTTTTTATGAAACTGGCAATATCAACTGTATAATTCTTTATAAATTCACAAAAATACCAAACCAGATTATTATTATTTTTTTTAAATAACAAATTATAGGTTAAACAATGTTTCCCTAAGTTTTGAAGTGGGGGCTGAATAATATCGCACATGCATGTTTGTCAAGAGAGCTATTTATTTTATTTAATTTACACAATAACCAGAATTTCTTTTGCAATTGAATAAATATTCTGTATTTGCTGACATTTATTTTATAGTACATTTTCATTACATTTTGTGTGCATCATTGTAATACTTTCAAACCTATTGTGAGATCGATTATTTTCAAAAACAACTCTGTATAACTGACCAAAATGTTGAAACACCATGTTGGCTATACTACTTTTCCTATTACATAAAATATTTGCTATATTAATGTCAGATGTTTGTGATGAAAATATGTAAAATATTTGATATGCAGCATAGGCAATGTAAATTGAGCAATAATAAAGGTACATGTACAATCTTTTTTTTTTTTTACACTTACAGGCAAGCTGGACCCGAGCCTTGCGGCTGACCAGCATGCCATAACGATTTTGGGCGGCACAGTGATATTCTCCAGCATCAGTGGCATCTCCATCTCGTTTCTTCTGGAAACTCCGAATTAGTAGGGTACCATTAGACAGAACCATAATCCGTGTACCAGCTCCTGTAGGCACCAGTTGACCATTTTTATGCCAAGTCACAGTAATGGGTTCTTCACCCTCCACCTGGCAATTCAGCATTAGAGGTCTCTCTCGTACAGCAATCACATCGCCGGGTTCCTGTAAAAAAGCCAGCTCCAGGCCAGTGCATATGCCTGAACACAAGAATGGCAGTTAGTAGTGAAATGTTCTGTGAATGGACTAATGTTACTATCATTTTTCCATTTTATTCATTTTAGAAATGTGAATTGATATTTGTATGTCACACACATTGTCCAGTAATATTTTGTAACAAATAATAAAAGGTGAAAATCGAAATTATCACAAAATGTTATCAGTTATCACAAAATGTTGGGTTTTTTTTCTCTTCCCAAATTGTATTCTCAAACAAATTAAGATTTATATTTTCTGCAGTTTTCAGCTATGTATCATCAATCCAAATCCAAAATGAATAATAGCATCGAGCTATGTGTAGCCACTAAATCCAAAAGTTCTGGACAAAGGCAAGAGCAGGCCCAAAGATTTTTGAAGGTTATGAGGTCACAAGGTCAAGTTAGAGGGGCTACATTTGACTAAGCCTGGCATCATAACAATAGCATTGTGACAACTCTTTCTTTCCAACTCTAAAAAACCGCAATCAACCATTAGCTCTTATGTGAGATTGGGCCATCTGCCCCTTACTTATGCAGACCCCCACCTTAACACACTCCCACCCAGAGCCCACTTTCTTTTCACTCTGACTTGGAGGTGACTTTCCCATGCCACTGACTAACCCTAACCCTCTCAATGTGTCGACCTTTACGCCATAGTGTAAAGCTTTTTTGAGGGACATCCCAGTTTCTCGTCCAAGAGTATTCCCCAAAATGACCCTCCAAGATAGCCAATGCCTAGTTCCCAGCTGTTACTAAAAGACAACAAAACCCTACTCTTGAACTTGCACTATAGACTGAAGTAAATCTGCAGCAACACAAGTGAACCACAATCCAGCATGCACTTTCACTTGAACATGTTATAACTCACATTCTGGGATGAAATTGATTACAAAAGTATTTGCCATTCATTTTGATTAATTTCCTTATGTATCTTACTTATTAAATTTGTCGACTGTGAAACTGCTTTTTGTGTTTGCACTGTGCTGTCCTTTACTTTTATTATGTATAATTTGCTAACACAAGATGTTTCTATGGGAACTGGATATGAGGTTAAATAAGGTTCAGAGTCAACACAGTAGAAATGAGTCCAGCACTAGACATCTGCTTTTGAGAAAACATCAGGCCTTTTTTTGCTTTTTCTCTCATTGTGGTAAGGTGGACCACTTGGCAGATGCAAACAGCTCAGCTGTCCTGTGTTACTCCATCCACCATCTCCCATCTGCCCCATATTAATAATGTCATGTTACTTAGATTCATTAAGCTTAACACTGTTCATGCTGATGTAAAAGGTGTGATGCTAAATACAGGAAAGACGACAAAGATTTTCCACTTTTGCACTATTATGATATTCAAGCAAAAACCTTGTTTCCTTCCTTTGAGTTTCAAGTTGCCCTTACATGTATACCAATGTTTAAAATCACTTTAGCTGATATACAGCTTATACACCAAGCACTTACAAGTATCTAATGGTTCGTTTCAAAATTGCTGGTACATGTTATTAATGGCTCAAAACCTGCCTGTGTGATTGAGTGTTCAACCTTAAGAATCAATTCTATTTCAGTCACAGACCTTGTCATGATTGTTGGGGGTGACCAGAACAGCAGGAGCCCGGCACCCATCCCCACCCCTTAGGTTGTGCCCCCAGTCCCTATAAGGTCATGAGAGAGGTGGCTAAGGGTGAATGGCTGGGGTGGGGATCTATGATAAGTAACCTGCATCCACTCATCTGTATTCAGTCTATTTTTCCCCTATTTTAAGATCGCCCTGAACTTCACCACTACTTTGGTAACCACTAAGCTCCGCAAACCCCAAGACTAAAAATTTTATCACAGTGAAGTCTAAGCAACAACATTCCGATTTGTGGTATTTGTGATTATTTAGTTGTTTTTGACATTATGGTTAGAACTTATTTTAATGAATCAAAAATGCTATATACATTTAGTAATTTAACAGATGCTTTCATCCAAAGTGACTTACAAGTGAGAAAACACTTTTTATAGAATTACATTTCCCAAACATGAACACTGATAAGTCATAGCCAATAAGCTGATTTTGTTGTGTTTCACAGTTTTATTTAGAATTGTATGGTTTTGGTAAGAACAAGAGTTATGAAATAGCATAGCACATTTTCTTTAAGCTTATAGTTTCTTTATGGGTCTCCCCAACACAAACATAAGAAGACTTGGGCCCCTTCTAACAAAATGTGTTACAAACCACTGAATTGAATTCCAAATGCATATGCACATTTACAAATTCCTTTCCCTCCCTTTTCCTCTATTGTCAATGACTGCTTAAGCTACAACACCAACAATAAGTGAATGCAAATCTAGGAGGAAAGAAGGTGGAAGACAAAAGGGTTCACTAGGCTCCATGCAACAGAGGAGCCTGGAACGTCTTCTTTTGTCTAAATAATGGAAGTTAAATGATCACAGGCTACCACTTCCACAAGCTGTTTTGCATAACCACACTCTAATGTTTCTATTAGTGAGGCCAAACATTTCTTTTGTTTAGGTTCTGCTTGAAATTAGTTGGCATATGCCAAGTTCAAAGTCATTTAAACACCCACTGTTTTCCTAAAACCAAAACTATAGCATGACCCTCCCGCCTCTTTGCTGTTCAACAATTAGAGCCTATTGTCTTGAAACTATAACTGCCTTTATTAACACTGCTAATCACACTACTCTGTATACAATAACCAAATGACAAATTACTTTAGGTGCTAAGATAGGACTTTAAAATAAATAGCTTTTCGGTTACTCCAGCTAATGCGTTTGTTAATTGGATTGGATGCAAAGCAACAACAAACAATTTTGTTGAGGGGGTTTCAAACCATAGAATCAATAAGCAATATTCTTCAGTTTGGGGAGACCACCACATGTCTGTGGTCTCTAGTATGCAATTACTTTGGGGGAGGACCAACATAGAAGACCAAGATTTCTATTAGGACACATAATTATTGAAGTAACAAGAACAGTGCTTTTTCAGAACCTAATTATCTGATGAACTTATTATCATCTACCTTCAAAATACTTTTGATCAAAGTATTAATTCATGGATAATATATCTGCTTTTAATTTAATGTTTTGTAAAAACAATTTGATCATTTTATAAATTAAGCACCCTTATAACAGCATCTGGTGCTTCCAAAACATGTATCAATATTTTACTTTTTTTCTAGTTTCTTTCAGTCCGTTTTGTGATTTAAATTTTATTTATTTATTTAAATTTTGACTTAAAGATCCATTTGTTCCACTAAAGACGTGAAAACATTTTTTCTTCTAATACAGAATATAGATAAATAGATAGATAGATAGATAGATAGATAGATAGATAGATAGATAGATAGATAGATAGATAGATAGATAGATAGATAGACAGACAGACAGACAGACAGAAAGTACAAATATGCTCTCAAAGTGTTTTGTGAAACTTTTAGTTCTACTATAATTTGGGGGTCATATATGTATCATAAGCAGAAGAGAACCCTAAAGGATTACTTTAAGCTACGCAGATATAGAGATGTCACCACTCCACCTCTACCACAGTGGTACCGTTCACTTCTATTGTAACCGTGTGGATTAGCCAGAGGGGTGACTTGTTCAAATTAGATGCATCCAGTACGCCTGGTCATGGATGGAGGGATACCCTGCAAAGGTGGGGGAGAGTGGACAGACTCCCTAGCAGCTGTGGAGGGGTTACCCTTACACACACACACATGCATCTGCACACATGGAGCTTTAATAAGGTTTCAATCTCAGTCATTCTTCCCAAAAGGCCCGGCCAATGTTATGGAGATAAGGGTGTGAGGGTCAGGTCAAAGTGGGTGGAGCTAACTGGTCATTGTTCTTGTGTTCACTCTGTCTTGGACCCTTTTTCAACCGCTCTGCTGACCAGACGGAAAGCCCTGGGGTTAAGACTGCCCAAGGTCATCACGGAACCAAACTCCATGAGATTATGAGACTCCCTCCCTACTTCATGCTGGGCCACTTCACCTTCCTCTTACTTCTTTAAGACCCTGTTTATTTATTGTTCTAGAATTACAATATACACCACACTGATTCTCAAACTTAACATGCAAATGTCTGAACAAATAAGCATTAAATATACAATCTCACAATATCACAATTTCAAAGATTAATACATTTAATGTTGTGCACTGACAAATTCAACAGCTGAAATATGTGACAGTACAGACTTTATACACAAATGAACCTATAAGATTAAATTGTAATAATATGAATTATGATAATAATGGTTACACTTTCTATGAATTCAATATTCATAATGCATTATAAGTGAATTTATAAAGCTTTATAAAGTATTCATAATGGGTTACAACTTTTGTCATAAGCATTTATTAATGTACATAGATGTTTATAAACATAGTCATAAATAGTTATAATAATTTGACATAAGGCTTTATAATATGAGCTTATTCAAACTTTTGATTCTTTGATCGTTTTGTCATTCTTACTTAAAACAAGATGAGTTTACACTTTACTTAAAGACTGTAAAGAGCATTTCTAAGCTTTTATAATGACAACACTTTATTCTATGCCTACAATTCTATGCCTTTAAAGGGAGCTTATAAGCTTTTATAAACAGTTATGAACACTTATAAAGTCATTTTCAGGAGAAAGCACTTGTTAAACACATATGTTATAAGGCTTTATGCCACTAACCTCTATAATAATTTAATGAACAGTTAAAAGATATAATTTATAATGCATCATGTCATTTTGTGTTATAAAGCCTTTGTGATATGTTTAATCTTTATAAATGTGTTAATAATCCATTATGAATACATGATTCTTGGAAAGTGTTACAATAATAATAATAATAATAATAATACTTACATGAACACAGGAGTGTTAGTACAGAGACCAGCAGAGTCTGAGGCATTATCTTTTAGTACAATCCAGTGCCAATGAGAGATAAAGGTAAAGTTTTAAAAACTGGTTTAGAAACGATGAAACCTAAATATTCCGTTAAGTTGGAACATAATATGAGGCAGCGGCACTTTTTGAACTCAGCAGAACATTTTGAGTGTGAGGCTGTGATCCGCGGAGGCCGTGCGGAGGCTGCTGTTCTCTTCTGAATCCCGGTGAGAATGACCTTTGCTTTTAGTGAAGCGCCGGCCGCTCGTTACCGATTCAGCATTCCAGTAATCCAGCTGTCAATCAGCAGCCACGCTCCCATTCAGTTCTCACACGCACTGACAGCTCGTGCTGCGCTTAGCCAATCATAACCAAGAGGAACATCGAAGGGCGGGGCTATGAATCCATCCACTAGCGAGACACATGTCTCCTGAAGCTGCCGTGAGCTTATAAAAGTCTTAAACTCATAACACCATAAGCTCTGCAAATTTATATCACATCCACCTCAATTGTCCTGATGTCCTGTGACATGGTGATGTTGCTTTTACAGAGAAAATTAGTAAGCTGTTCAAACCCTAAGTTTCCCTACTGATACAGTATCTATCTATCTATTAGTCTATCCGGCCAGCCAGCCATCCATCTTTCATCTCTCCCTCCCTCCATCTTTCATCCCTTCCTCCATCCATCCATCAATCCATCCATCAATCCATCCAGCTATCTTTCATTCCTCCCTCCCTCCATTCATCTTTCACCCCTCCCTCAATCTTTCACCCCCCCCTCCATCCACCCATCC
>JAOUQT010330425.1:0-13477 GCA_025769995.1 Xyliphius kryptos
AGAGTGCATTATTTCTGAAAAAATCAAGTGTTCTTGAATTGTTCTCTAATTTTGATCTCCAGTGTATATATATATAATAATTCAGCTGATAAATATGAAATGATGCTTTTATGGACAATACATGCTTTTGTGGTACAATAATGATCCTTGGGCTCCCTCTGCTGGCCATTAACTTCCAGTCTCCCTTGTGTCAGATACTATGGCTGTGGTCTGGCTGTACCTGAGTGTCTGGAGGGCTGCAGGGTGCTGGATCTGGGCTGCGGTAGTGGTCGGGACTGCTATCTGCTCAGTCAGCTGGTGGGCAAAAGTGGTCACGTCACTGGTGTGGATATGACTGAAGATCAGGTGAGAATAAGGCACCAAAAAAAACTTTATAAGCTTTATGTAGAGACAGTAGCTGCTTTAGGAATGTCATTTAATTAACCTTTGTTGTGTCTGGAAAGACATTCAATGGCAAATCAACTTGGTTAAATAAAAAAAAATAATAATTTGATACATCTGTCCTACAGCTGGAGGTAGCACGAAAGTATGTAGACCACCACATGCAGAAATACGGCTATGAAAAGCCAAACGTCGACTTCGTTCAAGGCTACATCGAGGCCCTGGAGACAGCAGGACTGAAAGAGAAGTCTTATGATGTCGTAATGTAAGATTTTATCCCACACTCTGCAGCATGAGCCACTTTATCTGGAACCGGAAGTACATTACAGTGTTACATTATCTTTTATTTACAGATCAAACTGTGTGGTGAACCTATCGCCAGACAAAGCTAGCGTTCTCAGGGAGGCCCACCACGTTCTAAAGGTACTGGTTTACACGTGACATGCTAACTGGTGATGTTAGGTGTTTTATCAGGTCTCAGTACCACAGAGTCATAATATATCTATTTGCTTGAACAGTTTGGGGAAGGCCTTTTTCGTCTCAATATATCTGTGCTTTAGTGCACAAAACCAAGTCCATATAGTCATTGTTGGGTGAGTGTGGTCTGTTAGAACTTGGCTGACTCAGAGCTACAGATGGACTACAGTCATAGTAGAAATACAAAGTCCACATATATAGTATTTAGAGCTGCTACAATTCTATGTTCTAGAACAGGCATGTCCAATACGTCGATCACGTTGATCAATCCGCCATGGAACACTCCAAATGTCATGTTCTGTGGAGACTTACACCTGTTTATGACTCTTTTCTCCTCCTGCTGGTGATTTGTATTTATTCATCATTTTTGATGAAACTGGCAGTGAGTTTTCATTTGTTAATTTTGACACATGACTTAATTAGGTCAGAGTTCACAGTGTTTTTCCTTCCACAGTCCAAAAACATGGGTTCAAGGTAAACTGAATGCTCTAAAAGGGTCCATGTATTGTGTGTGTTTGTGTGTGTGAGTGAGTAAGTGTGTGCGCCCTGTTCTGGGTGTATCTGCCAAGTGCCTGAGATGTTCTTTTCTTGATGGGCATGGCACACCCCCCATCAGCCTTTTCTCCCCACATGAAAATAGAAAAGTAAAAAGTGAGAGCATACCTGTTGTAGAACATTCTGTATGTTGCTTCCAGGACGGCGGGGAGATGTATTTCAGTGACGTTTACAGCAGCGCACCGATATCAGAGTCTCTCAGAGCCAATAAGGTTTTGTGGGGTAACGTATTTCATTTAACTTTATGTTGCTTACAGAGTTTGCATTTTAGAGTTTGTATAAAACTTAGATGACCACTAACTAAATGAATTAACAGAAGACTTTAAATGATTTGCCGCAGGTGAGTGTCTGAGTGGAGCGCTGTGGTGGAAGGACCTGATTCGATTGGCTGAAGAGGTTGGCTTCATCACGCCGCGACTCGTCACAGCCAGTGTGATTTCTGTTGCCAACAAGGAGCTTGAGAAAGTTCTAGGTACTAGAATTAAATACATCTTATGTAAATAGACCCAAAATCATTGCAGATTACAAATCTGAGCTGATGTTGAACTTTGTTCAGGCGACTACAAGTTTGTCTCCGCGACATATCGTCTCTTTAAGTTACCAAAGACTTTGGAGAAGAAGCACTGCTTCGTCATGTATGATGGAAATATTACGGGACTAGATGAGAAACTTGAGTTTGATGCTCAATACACTTTCAAGGTATAAATTAATACATATTTAGTTTTTTTTTTACCAATTGATATTAATCTATTTGTATTGTTCTACCTGTAAAGAAACAAAAATATTAAAGAAAAATCCGGAGAACATGGACATAGGGAGAACATTAAAACCCCATCCAGATCAGAATTCTAGCCTGGATCTCCAGGGCTGGAAGAAGAACATACTTCCCACTACACCAATGTGCCGTCCTCACCTTCATACCGTGGTAACATTTTAGTCTCCAATTAGCAACAGCTTTAAACCTTGGGAGGAAACCCATTTAGAAATACATAGAAGAAGAACATCCACATAGACAGGAAGCTGGCTGCCCCAGAATCAATAAGCCACTGTGCGTGAGCTGAATAATCAGAGCTGGAAGATGTAATTCTGTGCAGGTTAACGAGGTGATGGAGGTTGATGGAGAGATGGCCAACATCTTAAAAAACTCCAGGTTTGCTGAAGAGTTCACATTTCAAACAGGAAGTTCTACTAGTGGAGGATGCTGGGCCAAACCCAAGGTACCACCTATTACAGTGTGACGTACACACTCATTCTACTCCCCATTCGTTCCCCATGTTCATCCAGAGGAGACTGTTTCAGGTGCTGGGCAGATACAACCAGGACAGGAGGCCAATGTATCACAAGGCACACACTCACTCACTCATACACACACATCTATAGGGGCCTTTTAGAATATCCATGTTTTTTTACTGGGCAGGAATCTCGAGAACCCAGAGGAAACCCACACAGACTCAGGGTGAATGGATCTTCATTGGAAAGGAGCTTCATTAGTGCTCAGTATGCTACAGTGGGGGTCCTGATTAGAATACTTTATTAATCCCCGGGGGGATTGCAAATAAAGAATAAAAATGCTACTACTAATAATAATGATACGCATGTCTTTTAAATGTAATATAATCAAATTTGAAAAGTTTATATATTTTTTAAAGTATTAGTGGCTTAGGATTTAAATAAAAACATACAACAAAAAAGAAAAGTTAAGTGACCATAACAAATCAATAGAAAATATCACACAACAAATTGACTACAGTCTGTAATTGTAAAAAAAGTAAATCTATATTGCAGGTGGGGCTGATAGAATGGACATAAAGTGTGCTTTGTGTGTGTGTGTTTGCGCGTGTGCCTGTGCGTGTGTGTGTGTGTGTGTGTGTGTGTGTGTGTGTGTGTGTGTGTTATAAACTGTTACGGTTTGTACTAAATTGCAGATAGTGTCTGTTTTTCATCGTGAATGAGTTTATTATGTCCATCATGGCTACTGGCCGTGTTTCAACAACACTACAAACACGCTCAAGGCCAAACAGCTGCTACGCTGCTTTACACTCGAGATGTGCTAATAACCCTCAAATTAAAGAATGTCACCTTATCAAACTCGTCATGGCCACTATGTTCGTTCAGTCACAAGAACCCAGAGTCTGGAGTTTAGGTTTATTTTTAGCCACTCGAACATAAACACACTTCATTGTAATCTGTTCCAGTTCAGACAAATCATACGCTTGTTGTCTTTAGTACCAGACAGGAACTCTGTCGAATGTGTCTCTGACCTTCTTCTTCGTCTTTTGGCCATATCATTAAATAATTCGATTGTTAACATCAACAGAACGCGCACTTGATTTCCAGCCTTTGGGTTTAATATGGAATTAAATGATGGATCCCAGACATCATACTTTCCCCCCAGTGCAATGAGGGTTCAGCGCCATGCTCAAGGGTCCACACTGGTTTCTTTGGGGATCTTGAGCGAATTGAACCCATATGATTCACGCTGATGGGCCAACACTCTAAACCCTGAGCTTCCACATTCATAAGATTAGATTTAGGTGGGATGTAGGATAATAACATCACTGTAGAAGGTTCTGCTTCATTGTGTGATTGATTTAATCATCTGTTCTGAGCTCATTAAAAATCTGTCCTCCTCTGAGGTGGTGAATGTGCTGGTGGTGCATTGTGTTGTTCAGCATATGTTAATCCAGAACTCAGGGTGTTTTTTAGATGTTTTTTGTCGCTTTTTAACATATCTATCAGCACTACTACATCCGATCCACTTTTACCAGCTCAGTTAACACTCAGTTGTTTGGTTACTAAGTTCAGGTTTAAGTCTATTTATGCCGTGGCATTATTGACAATAACACACAACTCTGATCGCTTCACATTCGTATCAAAGTGTCATATACAATACGTTATTTTGCTGATGTTTTTTATGAACTACGTTCAGTAATTTGGCCACTAGATTGCATTACATTCACATTTGGTTATTTATCAGACGCTTTAAGCCACTAACAGGTATCCCAATTTGATGGTTGGGGTCAGAGCACAGGGTTGATGTTGCACCCCTGGAGCAATGAGGGTTAAGAGTCTTTCTTGCTCAAGAACCCACATTGGTAACTTCAGTAGACCTGGGATTTAAATTTACAACCTTCAGATCAATAATCCAATGCCCTAACTAGCTGTATTTGATTGTTGGAGAAACCGGAAACCTGTTACTCAGCGATCCGTGTTCATTTTAATAACCAGATTACCCCACAGACGACCAGATTTTTAATAATTTTGCTTTCAATTAACACATTTATTAATCATACATTGTTTTTTTCATCATAGTGATTTTGTAAATGTTTTATAAAAGCTATAATGCACTTAAGGTTATGTATTATGGTGGAAAAAAATCACGGAAATGTGGTGTAACTGTACTCTTCTTAGCATAGTGCCTAATGATACTTCTTTCTCATGATTGTCACAATAATTCCACACCCTTTAGTACCTTATTGCTTTATTATTGAGCTTTTACATGATGGAGCTTTATATTGTTCTAAGCCTGATCCACCAAAGAGAAGCCGAAGTGAAGGGCCATAAAACTCTCTAGTATTTAGTTTTAAAGGGAAGAATCCTTGTGAGGACCAAGGCAACATTAGCAGGGTTGAACACCAAGGTACAAATTTTGCATGTTAACAGAATTCAGGTTCTGTCCAGCGTAATTACTGTGACCGTGAAAAAAGGGAGACTTTTTAAAATATCTGAATGCTGATGAACAGGACATGAGTTCGCTTCACCGTCTTGTTTTATGGTCGTCGTCTTTGTAGGAGCCGCGCGTTAAGGTCAGGCTGTGTCTCATTTAAACAGAGATAAACAGATACAGATAATAAATTACATAATCTCCTTAACCCGGCGGACTTGTAATAGAGGTGCGTGTGGAAGGACGTGCTCTCACACCGGAGTTACTACAGTAACACACCAAACGAACCGGGAATGGAAATCACTGTAGTAAACTGATCAGACATGTCGCTCAAACACGTCACAACTAAACACAACCAACAGAAAAAACATCCAACTAACGAGAAATGTATTAAAAGAATCCAGCTCCTTATTTTAGTTTCATTTTTATGCTTTTAATACATGATTTATGGTATTATTATTAGGCAGAAGGGGGGCACAGTGGTTAGTGCTTCTGCTTTACGGCAGGAGGGTCCCGGGTTTAATCATCAAGAGGAATGAGCACCAGTGCTTTCTGTGTGGACTCTGTAAGTCCTCCATGTGCTTGAGTCTTTGGGTTCCACTAATTGGAGATGCTGAATTGTCCTGTTTGGATGTTACGTGGAGGCACATGGGAATAGAACATCCATCCATGTGCATTACAGATTGACCTGTCGGTGGTTGAACCTTCAGGACATAATAATGATGTAAACCTCAGGAATCCAACAGCGACTCGTCATGACATGTAATTAAAGCAAGGCCATCACGTTAATCCCTTTATTACCCACCTCATCCCGTTTATCTGCACAGCTGGGTAAAGAGGGCAATGACCTGATGTGCAGCTTCATATCCAGATCTTAAGTATCAAATCTCAGCGATGGATTGGCGCTCAGCGCCCAAGTCATTCTCTCCTGGATAGGAATGGGGAACCCCACTGCGACCTAGTAAGACCCACTGAATACTTAAGCAATGAGGTACGTGAAGGCGGCATTATTGTGAATAAATCAGAGCTGTTGTTAGACACAATGTGAAGCATACACAAGAGTAGTTACACCTCTTTGTGATTTATTCACAATAATACACAATCTGGAGCGCCTTATTGCTTTTATAAAACAGTTACACTTACGCTATAATAAAAAACAAGGTTTGATTTGTAAATACATTAATTAAAAACAAAATCATTAATAATCTGGTATTTCGCAACGTAATCTAGTCCATTTTTTTAAATGAACGTTGATCGTTGAGTAACAGGTTCCTGGTTTCTCTAACAATTAAATACTGCCATCTTGTGGCCACATTACAGAACGCAGTTTATTAAACCATCTGGAAATTAATTTATTGTATATCATGCATGGATGGGAATGTGAAGTACCCAGCGGTGTGTGTTATTGTCAATAATGTCACGGCTGCACAAACGGTTCAAAGAAGGTTGAAGTTGTGAAAGTGATGTTCCTCATTCTTAAGGTCAACCTGCTGTAATTGATATCACACTCCTAATGAATACTTTTTATATATTCTGTTATTATTATCTACAGTTGATTTATTTATCTTTATTCTGTTCAGATCTGAGTTATTATCTCGTCTTTGTTTAGGTGGTGCCTGAAAATCCCTTCGAACTGGTGGAGAAGATGGAAAACGTGTATGGAACATCCACAGCGTCATGCTGTGGCTCTCAGGATTCATGCTGCAAGTGAACACAGCACAGATACACTCATCAGCCACTTTACACTTAACACATAAAGATGCACTATATGGTTCAACAAATAAATAACTGTAGAATATTCATTATACTTGTTCTTTAGGACCGCCACAGAACAGCTCTTATTCAGGTGCTGGATGTTCTCAGCACCTCAGTGAGATTGATGCTGCTGGTGTGTTGGTGTGTGTTGCTGAATTACACACACACCACTAAGATGACCCAGTCAGTGTGTCACTGCAGTGCTGAGAATCACCAACCACCCAAATAGTACCTGCACTTTGGGGGTCCTAATCATTAGAGAACACAGTAAAGAGAACTTACCAAGATGCACTACAGAAAAACCTAGGTGAATCCAATAAAGTGGCAACTAAGTGTTAATCAGCGCTGGCTGCCTGCTTAGTGATTATTTTTCAAATATACATTGAATGTAAATATAATGTGTAGCTATTTGCATAATTTAGATTGATTGCATTCGGCCTGAGTTTTTTTTTAACCAAATCAGAACGTCAGACCTCGTCAGTGTAAAGTCGTGCTGAAGTCCTCAGAGTGACAAAATAATGAAAACCAGATGCACATCATGCCAGTGGGACCAGGACTGTGCAGGGAGGTGTCTCACCTGTCCTTCCCTAAATACATCAAAGCCTGCAGCTGGCGTCCCTGCAGGAGACAAACTGAATTGTAATAAATCTCAGTCTGATCAGTGTGTCTGCTTGTATTGATTAATATTCATTAACTTAGTAATTTTAATGTAATGCACATATTCTATTTAGCAAACAGGAACAAGTGAGAACCTTCTGCAGCCATTCTTTTATTTAGTTCAGGCCTCTTCCACAAGTTCCTCCACACCAAACTCTCCCAACTGTTGCTTTATGAATTTCATTTGTGTAACTGAATGCTTAAAGGTTGTGTCGGGTCCAGTTTTAGGGATTTAGTCTGTGTTCTTGTGTGAACTGAGATGTTTTGAGGCGATGAAGGTTTTTAAGCATCTCTGATCATGTGGAACATGGGGCAGCATGGCTTAGTGGTGCTTCACCTCCCAGCGGATACCCTGTTTGAATCCTGATCTGGTTGAAGTTTTTATGTTCTCTCCGTGTCCCTGTGGGTTTTCTCCTGCTCACGGTCCAAAAACTTGTATTCAAGTTGAATTGGCTGCTCTACTATGCTCTGTGTGTCCCGGGAGAGATCAATGTGGAACATGCAGCAGTGAGAAGAGGAGGACGCTGCGCTTTTGGGCACGCTGGAACCTGTCCCTGCATCTGCGTCTCCTCCGTTTGGATCAGGATGCCTACGCGCGCCTGTTGATCAATGAACAACTTCTGAAAACACGCACTTCTCCCTGTGCTCATTTGCATGTAGCGTTCCCGACCGGCGGCTTTGGATTGGCCGGCTGAGGCGTCAGCCCCCCGCGTGTGCGCGCTGATTGGTCGTGGCGTCTCCGCTGACCGGGACTCGGAGCGGAGGTTCGGGTTTGCGCCGAGGCGCACTTCTGTTCGAGCCGAGCTGCAGGAGCCGCGCGACGCGCCGCTGCCATGGAACCGCGCTCCGCTCAGCTCTGACTCGCTGCCGGCCCGCCTCTCCGTCCGTTCCCGCGCCGCCCGACACTGCGTAGCTTTGTGGACAAACATGGCGTCGCCTCTCCGGCTCCGACGCGCAACTCTGCTGCTCCTGCTGACCGGCGGCTTGGCCGCGATCGCGCCGGCGCGCGCCAAAGAAGGCGGGGGCGACGAGACGGTGATCGTGGGCCTGCGCCTGGAGGACACGGACGACATCTCGTTCATGGACCGGGGCCACCTGCGCGTGAGCGAGCGCTCGCGGGTGCGACTGCGCGTCTACGGGCAGAACATCAACAACGAGACGTGGTCCAAGATCGCCTTTACCGAGCACGAGCGCAGCCGCGGCGCCTCCTCCCGGGGTAACCGAAGCCACGAGGACGCGCCGGGCTCGCACCCGTGCGGCATCCGCACCTCCGACATCCTCATCCTACCCAGTGTGACGCTCAGTCGCAGGACGTCCGGCGTGCTGGAGATCGAGGTGAAGCCACTGAGGAAGACCGAGCGCAGCAAGGCGTACTACCTGTGCGTCGCGGCGTCCACGCCGGCCGGGACGCACGACCCCCGCACGGAAAGCACCTGGGTGTACCACGAGGGCGACGACACCAGGGTGATCGTAGTGGAGGAGAAGAAGTTCCTGCTGCCTTTCTGGCTGCAGGTGATCTTCATCTCCATGCTGCTGTGCCTCTCCGGGATGTTCAGCGGTCTGAACCTGGGTCTCATGGCGCTTGACCCGATGGAGCTGCAGATCGTACAGAATTGCGGCACCGAGCGCGAAAAGACGTACGCGCGCAAAATCGAGCCGGTGCGCAGTCAGGGCAACTACCTGCTGTGCTCGCTGCTGCTGGGCAACGTGCTGGTGAACACCACCCTCACCATCCTGCTGGACGACATCGCGGGCAACGGCCTGATCGCCGTCGTGATGTCCACTGTGGGCATAGTGATCTTCGGCGAGATCGTGCCACAGGCGATCTGCTCGCGCCACGGGCTTGCGGTCGGCGCCAACACCATCTTCCTGACCAAGTTCTTTATGCTGCTGACCTTCCCCGCGTCGTACCCCGTCAGCAAGCTGCTGGACCACCTGCTCGGCCAGGAGATCGGCACGGTGTACAACCGCGAGAAGTTGCTGGAGATGCTGCGCGTCACCGACCCGTACAACGACCTGCTGAAAGAGGAGCTGAACATCATCCAGGGCGCGCTGGAGCTGCGCACCAAGACCGTGGAGGACGTCATGACGCCGCTGCGCGACTGCTTCATGCTGGCCGCCGACGCCGCGCTCGACTTCGCCACCGTCAGCGAGATCATGGAGAGCGGCTACACGCGCATCCCGGTCTACGAGCGCGAGCGCTCCAACATCGTCGACCTGCTCTTCGTCAAGGACCTGGCGTTCGTGGACCCGGACGACTGCACGCCCCTGAAGACCGTCACCAGGTTCTACAGCCACCCGTTGCACTTCGTCTTCAACGACACCAGGCTGGACGCCATGCTCGAGGAGTTTAAGAAAGGTGGGTGTCCTCCCCCTCCCGTTCACTCCTTTGCGCTTTCGTTTTAGGGGGGTCGCGGCGTGTGATCAGCGCGACACCCGTGAGCGTCTTTTGCGCTTTTACGCGTGCGTCCGGGACGTGCCATTACGCATCTCCTATGAAAAAAAACGTTCAGTGTTTTCGAATTTAGAAACAAAAATGTGTGGACACCCCATTTTCCAACCTCATGAGCAGGTTATTCCAAAATCATCTGCTTTAGCTGCCCCGTTACAAGCCTCTAGGGAGTGGAAGCTTTGGGCTAGCAATCTAAGGGTAGTGAGTCCAGGTCCATTGAAATTACCAATGTGGGTCCTTGAGCAAGGCCCTTAACTCTTACTGCTCCAGGGATTATGTATGTAACCCTGTGTTCTGACCCCAACTGATAAGAGGGATACTTATAAGTCGCTTTGTATAAAAGCGTCTGCTAAATGACCTAATGTAATTATACGGAGTGGGGCATTCATCCAGGTGGGCAAGCAGAATCGGAATACTTTATTGTATTATGGTACTGTACTGTAATGGGTTCATGTTTGATTCTATGCACATAATGAGTTGTGTAAAAACAGTATGATGGGCATGATGGGTTTGTTGGGGAGGATCTCAACCGTCTGTCCAGAGCACAGTCATTTTAAACATGGAACATTGGTTGCTGGCCAGCGGGACACACTCGGGATCAGTTCCCCTGTTTTTACAGAATGTCTAAAGTTATAAAGCGATGAATGGGTGTCTTTAATTTTTGGCCATGGTTCATTGTGCATCCTGAGTTTATTGTCACATTTTTAAACTATAAAACTCCAATGACACGGTCAGGAGCAATCGCACAGTAACGACCAAATTGTAGGGTTGTATGTAGTTGATCTGGAACGTTCACTAGATTTAAGACTTTATGGGGTGGTGGCATTCATCCAGTTGGGCTGGCATTGGAGTATTGTGAATGGCACAGATTTGAGAAGGCCTGTGTCTGTTTTATCATGACTGTGTTGGACCCTGTGCACAAAATGAGCTGTATACAAACTTATGGTGGAGGTCTTTATCACCCACACAGAGCCTACGATTATAATCATGGAACATCAATTCTGCAGTGATACATGGGTGTCCTTAATTTTTTGGCAATGCTGCAGCTTGCATCCTGAGTTTAATACGACATGTGCGAACATAAAACCCGCTGGTGAGCAAAACGGGGCAAGACTTTGAGTAATGCAGAACAGAACAGAAAGGTGATTTGCATACATACAAGCTTCCAACACCCCTGTGAGAGGCTTTGGGTAACTGGAGGGTGAGCTGGACTCCGCTCCCCTCCCTCTCCTTAGCGTGAGTGTGTGTGTGTGTGTGTGTGTATTTGGCTTCAGCGTTAATGTTTACACCACGTCCCCCTCTGTGTGTCCGAATGCATTAGGTAGTTGTGGGAATGGTGTGACGCGACTCGCTTTATCGGAGGAAGTCATCGTGTCAAAGAGCCACTCCATCACTCCTCCATATCTGTCCTGCCTCCGTTAGGGGTTTAGAACTAAATGTAAAGGGCACAAAATTTTTTCTTGTGTTTTGCTTGAACATCATCACAGCAACTTTAAAGCTGTTTATTCAGCCAATAAGGTCCTCTTTACTCTGCTCTGTAATTTAAACCTCCCTCCAGATAATTTTTTGGGTGGTGGATGATGCTGCAGAAGTTTTTAAACATCCCAAATAAAAAGATTAAAGGACCTGTCTGTCTGTCCTGAGTTGCGTGGGGTCTCAAGCCTCGAACCCCGGCTTGTGTGACTGTGTGTGCACCTTTCTGGCTTTTTCGGCTCGTCCACAAGCAGAGCTGGTATTCTAACGACTGTTTAAAGGTGCAGGGGTCAGAGTGTTCGCGTCACGCCGGCTGTGCCCAGCACACACACACACACACACACACACACACACACACACACACACACACACACACACATTCGGTTCAAGGCGCTTTGTATGGTAAGTCAGTGTTAATTAATCTATCAGTTCCGGACGAGCCGAGCGGCCTTCCAACAAACACTGCTTCCAACTACACATTCCTGTAAATCTGTCCCCACTTTCATGTTTCAATACCTGTGAGCCGCTCGGTTTGAGGAATACAGGACACTGAGCTGATTCAGCTGCTCTTGTATCACAAGTCAGCATCAATCCGTTTTTGGCAATTTGGGTTGAGCCTTTTTATTTAGACTATAGATATTAATTTTAGATTTTGGACACTGTAATGCTTCTAACTTTGTAAAGGACACCTTTCTGTTTGGCAAGACTCCGCTCTTTGCACTAAACCTCACACCACAAGTTCACATCACCTTGGGGATGAGTATGAAGGTGCAGTTCCACCAGAAACCATGAGTGTGCGCTGCTGGGAGAGTGTGTTGTTTGGTTTGAAAAGAGTGAGGAAATTCAGACACCTCCCCAGGGTCCAAAAGCACATACAAACTATTGCAATATGGGCTCAAACACCAGGCAGAATGACTTTCTGTTGTTTCTCGTGTGGGTGGGTTTGTGGGGGGTTATAGTGACTCAGTGAGGTTAACACCCAGAGAAGTCAGCCTAAATCGATACCTTAAATAATTAGCATGTTTTCTCTGTGTCGTAGTGGATTTTCTTTAAAATATGCTTGTTGCTGAAGTAAAGATAAGTTTAAAATGTGTGTGTGAATGTGTCCGTCTATCTGCCCTGTGATGGACTGACAATCTGTTCCAGGTATTTGAATGTATTGTATTTAGTAATGGATGGTATAGGCCACTAAGGAAGCCTTTTTTGCAAGTGCCCACACATCAGTCCCTGCCACCATTCTGCAAACAATCCCCATGATGATGTTGTGTGATGGGTGGGAGGCCTGAGTGGGGATCAAATCACTGCCACAGCAACAACATCCTCTATTGACATCAAACATCGACAGGGGAATGCCACATGTTGTATGGGGGGGGGGGGGGAGGATTAACTTATCATGGAGGCTGCTGCATTGCTCTGTTGATGTCAGGGGGAGGAGCTACAGTAGAACTAGGTTGGTCCTGATAATGAATGAAATCCAAATAAACCCCCAGGATAAAAATAATGGGAAGAATTCGGTCAGAAGCAGAAAAAAGGACAAAGTTCATGGATTATATAATGCATTGACCCTAAAGACTGTCCCACTGTGACGTTATACTGTACTGCCCGAATTCCTGGACATTATTGTTACAGTCTGAGAGTATTGTTCAGGAAACAATCACCTGTTGGGCTCCTAAATTCGACAACATTACTAATACAGTCCCTCCCCTGTCCATTCTGTCATCCCCTTCATGCAGATGGACTTTGTAGTTTTACAATTACTAATTACAGATTGAAGTCCATTTGTTTCCCTACATATTTTTTTAATCCCTTTAAGTTTGTGTATATTCCTATAAGCCCATCTGGTGCCAACAACCATGCCAGCATCTCAGAGCATCTCGTCACAACATTTTCCTTTTCCATCTTCTCCCCGTGTCCATGTGGGTTTCTTCCGGGTTCCCTGGTTCTGTTTTCCTTCCACAGTCCAAACACAGGGATCCTATAAATTTTCCCTTATGTGTATGTGAGTGAGTGTGTCCAGCGATAGATTGGCACTCTGTCCTGAGTGTATTTGCCCAGCGCCTGAG
>JAOUQT010330442.1:0-13476 GCA_025769995.1 Xyliphius kryptos
CCGCACACACAAACCCCCACATCATCTTATACACATACACACTCTCTCTCTCGCGCGCACACACACACACACAGTACCTACATATATACTGTCACTCAAACATACACACACAAAAAAAACACACACATAATATACATACGTGGGTATATATATACACACACATACACACACATACACACACACACACACACACACAAACACACATCCAACCACCCATACACACACACACACACACACACACACACACACACACACACACCGTCCTAAAGACTCTCTCCCGCGCACACACACACAGTACCTACACATATACTGTCACTCAAACATACACAAACATACACACACACACATGCAAGCGCGCACACAAAAAAAAACTATGTATACACACACACACATGCACAAACACACACATACTGTACCTATACATAGTCACTCAAACATACACACTATACACATGCAAGCGCGTTCACACGCACACAGTCATGCACACCACCCCCCCCCCACACACACACACATATATATATATATATATATATATATATATATATATATATATATATGTGTGTGTGTGTGTGTATATATGTATAAGTATGTATGTGGGTTTGTGCATGTGTGCGTACGCTTGCATGTATCATACACACACACACGCATAAAGTCTTTGGTTTATGCATGCGCGGACACACCCATAAAGACAAAATCACACAGATCTAATATAGTCTCTCTCTCTCGCTCACACACAGACACACAACTATACATACATGGTCACTCCAACACATGCACGCACATGTAAATACACACAGATTCAATTGCACTCTGCCATGCACACACAAACGTACACATTTTATCACACGGACTTATACTCTTATACTCTCTCTCTCTCTCTCTCGTTCTCTCGCACACACGCGAAGTGTAACTTCACTTGCTTCAGTTTAGTTTTAGATCTGTAGTCTCAGTGCCAGATGAATACAGGACTCTTTATTTTGTGTTATTCTGTGATTTTGAACACAACGCTGAACAGACGGGACGCATCAACTCACCGAACAAAGTGATCTCCTTTGACGTTGGGCCCCACCACCTCCATACTGCTGGTGTAGACCAGGTGCTGAATCCCAAGCTCCTTGCAGGCAGTGATCACGTTCTTCGTTCCTAAAAATACGACAGAAACACACATTACTCACTTCCTTAAACACTCACTGTCCAGTTCATCAGCTCCACAATGATTGGCATCCCATCCTGGAGGCATCGGCAAACATTTTCCTGCCAGACGCACAACCCCAGTGAAGGATTAAGCTGAAGATAATGAGATAATGAGATGATGAGATAATGCTTAATTATGTCTCCGATAACAAGTTTAATGTTAACAGATGATGTAATCTGAGCTGCATCCAGAAAGAACGGTTCTCTAGAACTCTTCAACCGTCCCGATTACAGCCGTCCGGCCCCATCTGTGCAGATCGTCCCACGTTCCTCGTGGTCTGGATTACTGGTGGTCACTGCACTTTACCATGATGACAGGAGACGGGATAAGTGCGCTAATAATAGTCCTGCTGGTCGAGACAGTCACGATTCTTGACCCACAACGCCACTGCGACTCAACAACACAATACACAATGGAGTTCCACAAACAGGAAACCAAACGCAGTCAACATTTCTGAGAGGTAATTACTCTGCAGACGTGTCATCACCACCTTGTAAAGTGATCCTTTGTGTCGCCTCATAGAGGTTTTATTTAAAGAGGAAAAACATCTCCAACAGAATGGAGTCAACTCCCTGAGTCATTACACGAGACAATTAAATCAGAACAATGTAGAGCTGTGTCTACATCCAGCAGGAGGGGGCCTAGTTTTCACCCCATTAAATGACGTGGTGTTTGTTCTGGTATGTTCTTCTATGGAGAACATAGAGAACATTTTAAATGCTGCAGTTGCACCTCAAGTGCCTCCATCCAACCACTTCTCCATCTCCATCCGCTTCATGTAGCTACAGGACCATGTCTGGATCTGCTCACTCTTACCTACACACTGTATTCCAAAGCTACACCCCGAGCTCCAGTGAGGACCACCGCCTGGTGCCACAACCTCACCATGGTGCCAACTCTCACGCCATCACTGATCAACGGTGGAATGATCTTCATCTCTGTCTGTACTGCTGAGACGTTCAGCTTTTTTAAGACGCATCTCTTCCCCAAGCACATGCGTAGTGGTCTACATGTCCACCTCTCAATACTGGATACTGGACCTGGGTGGGGTTTCAATGACCTCCCGGTGTCTGCTAGGGCTTTCTTTGGTTTTCTTCCAAGAAGGTGAACTAAATGCTCCAACTTGTCCCTATAGAGATGGATTGGCACCCTATCCTGAGTGTATCTTCTCAAAACATTCTCCTTGAATGGCAATAGGCATGGGACCGCCCCCACCCCCGATTGTTATTTGTATAAACCACCTCCTCTGCAGCACGTCTCATTAGATCTCTTCTGAACAATTTCAGGAGAAACATCCAGGTTTGAATCCCAATCTGGATGGCAGTTCCATGATCTCCGTGTGGGTTTCCTCCCACAGTCCAAAAACGTGGATTTAAGGTGAATTGGCTGCTCTATATTGCCCCTATATATTGGTGTGTGTCCTGCCCAGCGATAGATTGGTGACCTGTCCTGGATGTATCTGCCCAGTGCCCAAAACGTTCTCCCCAGGATGGACATCTGTATAAACCAGAGATCATGTCTCATTGTTCTGTAATTTCCTCCTTTTTCGTCTATATTATTTGGTAGAGCGGTAATCTGAAGCGTGCTGATCAGCTGACTGATTTGGCGTGAACCTCCGTGTGTAATGACCCCGCAGCAGGACTCCCGACCTTCGTTCAGCCACACAGACAGTTAAACTGCCGTTTGCACATTTTCTTGCTCAAGCGAATTTCTTCGTCATGGTTACCACACTGCAGTCCGCCGGGGCAGCGACTCGCAACTTCTGGTGGCGGCAATCTCGTGTTCAAATACCAGTTGTTGCCTGGAACCGGTCAGAATGCACTGGCATGTCTGAGCAGAGGTCAATGTGAAGGATCTTATTTACCTAAACTGTTGTCAGACTGTCCAGAGTGGTGGACCAATCACAGTGCACGTTACAACACGTTGGCCTTTGCTTCATGTCCTGTCACAGGAAGCTGGATCGGTTTGCCAGGGTGTCAAAAAACGAACACCGGTGTCCTTTCATGTTTGGTGTTTGTTTTTATAAATAAGAACCTCATCAGACACGATGATCACATGAACCGTGCAGGAGCATCACAGCAGACGGTCATGTGATTCGGGGTGTTGTTTACAGACGTGACGTCCTGCTGGAGCAGATGATCTGGAATCCCACATTTTATTCGTTTGTATTGTACAGTTTGATCAGAAAGCAAACGGTTAGAGTAGAATGTGGTAACTGAAGAGCAGGACGCCTGACGCAAACCTGCAGACTGTTCTGATGATGTAATGACCTGATGATGTAATTAACTGGTGACAGATTTAAGAAACAACACAAATGTAAAAAAAAAAAAAAAAGGCACAATGTGTGCAACTCAGCCAGAGGAACCTTAAAAAATCACGTGATCGATGATGATGATGAAGATTATATTAATAATAAAGATGATGATGATGGTAATGACGATTATATTGATGATGATGATGATGGTAATGACGATGATGATGGTAATGACAATTATATTGATGAAGATGATAGTGATGATGATGATGATACTGACAATTATATTGATGATGAAGATGATAGTGATGATGATGATGATGACGATTATATTGATGATGAAGATGATCTTGATAATGATGACGATGATGATGATGATGATGATAATGACAATTATATTGATGATGAAGATGATATTGACGATGATCTTGATGATGAAGGTGATAGTGATGATGATGATGATGATAATGACGATTATATTGATGATGATGATGATGATGATGATGATAATCACGATTATATTGATAGTGATGAAGATGATGATAGTGATGATGGTTAAAGAAGAGAAAACCACTTAAATTAATTCCTACTTAAATTTTTTTCCCCTCTCCCTCGCTCTCTCTCTCTCTCTCTCTCGCTCTTTTTGCCCCTTTGATCCTTAGCCAGTCTCTCTCATCTCTGTCTTTTTATCTGTTTCATCTCCAGCTTTCCTTTTATCTGTCTGTCTCTGTCCCTCCCTCGTCCACATTGCTTCCTCATACATCATTTCTGTCTCTCTCGTTTCTCATTGTTCTTTCCCCCCCCATTTGTCTCTCATCACCCTTTTTTTCTCAAACGTGCTCCTTCTTACAATGTCTCTCTTTCCGTCTGTTTCTCCATCACGGTCTCTCACTCCATTCTCACTGTGTCTGTCGTCCCATCTTTGTCCGTATCCCTGACTCTCTAGCGTTATCCTGATATCCTCTCCATCTCTGGGTACAGGGTCTCAAGACCACGCGGTACATGAGAACTCTGCCTCTAAGACGTAACGTTAATCTCATCGGTTCTCCCGCAGAAGACGCTTTACATTACAGAAAACAGATGAGGAGGCTGGTTCTAATTAGCAGTAAACAAAGAGGCTTATCGCTCGCACAAACACGAGCAGATTTGTTTCAGACAAAAATGATTCAAATTCGGTTCCACGGAACAGAACAGACGCTCTGTCGCTAATTTCTTAGGAAGACAAACGGCGATCAGATGGTGTCCATTCAGCTCCGGCATCCGCATCAATCCACAGCTTTATTATTAAAAACACTACACCGCACACAGGCAGGAAGGGTGGGGTCCCGCCGCGTAGGGGTAAAGAGTGGGTCGGCTACATCACCAGCCGGGAACCGGTCACTTTACTGACAGGACGTAAAAACAACATCAGGGACTAAAAAAAGATTTTTATTTATTTATTTTTTAAAATCTTGTTGGATTGGCGTTTGTGAGAGCGCGGTAGCTCAGTGGTCAGGGTGTTGGGCTAGCAATCTAAAGGTTGTGGGTTCAAATCCCAGGTCCACTGAAGATACTAATGTGGGTCCTTGAGCAAGAACCTTACTCCTCATTGCTCCAGTGTGCTGAATCAACCCTGTGTTCCGACCCCAATCTTCAAGTTGGGATCCTTGTAAGTCGCTTTGGATAAAAGCGTCGGCTAAATGACCAAACGTGTTAACGTGACGACGGGGAGAGTGTGCGTTTGCCATGTTGATTCATGGGGAAATGTTTCAGGTGCTGGGCAGATACACCCAGGACAGAGCGCCAAGCCATCACAGAGCACACTCGCACGTTATAGGGGCAATTTAGTACAGCCAATTCACCTTGAACCCATGTTTTTGGACTGTGGGAGCGCTATATAAATAAATGACTTGAACTTGATTCAAACCTGGATCCACAGCGCTGAGAGGCGAACGTGTTAACCACTAACCGCCCACTATCTTGAAACGCTAAGCGTTTATGGTTTTGACAAGTGGGTTTGTTTTAGTGCTGATGTAGTTCCATTTAAACACCTCAGTGACAGGAATAGGAATAATGCACCCACCAAATAATTTGGGCAATTTAGAGCAGCCCGTCATTTAAACCGAACTTGAAAACATGGAAACTCCACCCAGATTGCGATTCGAACCTGCACCCCAAGGTACATATAGAGTTTATTAGAATAGAACGTCGTCTCAAAGACAGCAGCAAGAAGAAGTCCCAGATGTTTTTGGTTTTTAAGGATATGAACCCGGATTGCAGCCCACACCCCACTGACGCAGATATTAATGACTCAGCTCGCCGGCCTTTCGCTCGTTTCCTTTTCCATATTTTTAGTGATTCCCGCCAGAAGCAAGTTCTTTCCACATTTTGTTCCTTTCATCGTTTTTTCCATTTTCTCTGGGATTAATCTGTAAGCACAGCTGCCGCTGCACATTCACGATTCCAAGAAACGGCATCGTTCACCTGCGATTCAACTCTCACCTTCCACATTAACGGCGTAGATGCTGCTCTCTGGAACTCTGTACCAAACGTCCACCAGGCTGGCCGAGTGAATGACCAGGTCCACTCCGCTGCACGCCTCCAGAACGCTCTGGTAGTCTGTTATATCGCCCTGAATGACCACCACCTTCACCCGATCTGAGACACAGAGAGCAGAGGGTTAGTTACAAAAGGTCGAGTTTAAGAAAGACACAGAATCTAGAACCGAAAAAGTCAGATACGACTCACTAAACTTTGTTTTTTGTTTAGGTTTCACTTCTTTAAAGAGGTTTGTTGATGTCGTTTTACTCACTGAAGCTAAAAACCCAAATGTAGTTCTGACTGAGGATGTGACGATTAATCGTTTTTGAAAATAATCATGATAATAAATGGTTCAATTAATTAATCCTAAGAGTGACCCAACATTGTCTTGCTGATATTCTTAAAAAAAATATATTATGCCGGAACGTTAGACCAAGTGGAGCAACTCGCACGGAAGAGAGAAAGTTCCACTTGCAGCAAACTTATCCGTTCACATCATCCTTACAAGAAAAACTTATTATTTTAAATGTATTTTCCAACATTTTGATTTATTCTACTAGTCAGGGCGGCACGGTGGCTTAGTGGTTAGCACGTTCAAATCCCAATCTGGGTGGAGCTTCCATGTCCTCCACGTGTCTGCATGGGTTTTTTCCAGGTTCTTCGGTTTCCAAGGTAAATTGAATGCTCTAAATTGCCCTGTGTAATGTGTGTGTGTGTGAATGTGAGTGAGTGTGTCCAGCGATGGATTGGCACCCTGTCCTGGGTGTATCTGCCCAGCGCCTGATGTTCTCCCCTGGATGGGTATGGGGAACCCCCCCCACGACCCTCAGGACTAAGCGAAAGATGATGGATGGATTTTAACATTCAGGGTGG
The DNA here is from genome assembly GCA_025769995.1 of Xyliphius kryptos. Taxonomy (NCBI): domain Eukaryota; kingdom Metazoa; phylum Chordata; class Actinopteri; order Siluriformes; family Aspredinidae; genus Xyliphius; species Xyliphius kryptos. Next base: position 6,843 of record JAOUQT010330442.1, read on the forward strand.
CGCGGTGGCTTAGTGGTTAGCACGTTCGCCTCACAGCGCTGGGGGTTCCCGGTTCGAATCGCGATCTTGGTGGAGTTTCCATGTCCTCCCCGTGTCCACATGGGTTTTTTCCAAAAACATGGATTGAGGGTAAATTGAATGCTCTAAATTGCCCCGTATACTGTGAGTAAGTAAGTGCCTAGCAACAGATTAGCGGGTATCTGCCCAGCGCCTGAAATGTTCTCCCCTGGATGGGCATGGGGAACCCCAACACGACCCTCATAGGAAAATAAGTGGAAGATGATGGATGGATGTTAGTACTCAACAAAAAAACTCTGCATTTTTTTAGTCGTGATAATTGTCTTAGACAATAATCGTATCGTCACATCCCATGAGATTCACGGTTCCTGGTTGAAACATCATCAGTTAGAAGATTATAGTGTCTGCTGCTGTTTTTGGTTCGCACTAAACATCCAAATGCATCATCTACTATTAATAGCATTGAGGAAGTCCAGTCACCATGGTAACGCTTTTCAATCATGGTGATGGCACCTTGGAAAAGAACTTCATCTCTTTGTTAGAAGAAAGATTCAAACAGTTTGGTTCTGAAGAGCTCAAATTTTCATCGGCATCCTTAAACGACGTCCAACGAGCGGCAACACCTCATAGTTCTAAGTTCTGGGTCCGATTCCCAGTTAGGTTGACCACAGTTCCTTTCTTGGTGGAGTCTGCATGTTCCTGAGTGGGTTTGTTTTCCGGGTCCTCCCGTTTTCTCCCACATTCCAAAGACGTGATGATGGGCACATGTTCAGGCACCTCTTTGTAGAAGATCTCACCTCCACAGGAAACACACACACATACAATTTCCAGGTTGCTTCATTCCTCACATCTCATGGAGGTTTGTACGAATGTCAGCATTGTGATGTTTGGCCGCGATCCAACATCATCTTCAGAGGTAAACAGTGGTCTGCCTGTTCTAGCCCCTCGTAGCCTGGGTAAGAGGACACCATGTTTGGACTGGCTGACTGCGTCAGGGACTGTATTTGCCATCTGGGGGGAACTATGTTCTCCACGAAAAAGAATGAGGGTTTTATTCACGGATGTCGGATGGGAGCAGGTTCCAAGAAAAACTGCTCAGAATAGACCTGGACGAATATACCGAAAATTTACCGATACCGAAATTTCGATAACCGACATCATTTTGCTCATGTTGGTATTTTCGGTATCTTAAAATAAAATTCCAAGAAAAGTTGTTTTGTCCTTTAAGTCGGCAACGTTCATGTTCCTTTAAGAGGCTGCGCTCCTTGCTCTCTTTAGGGTAGTCATGTGACTACGTGGGAATTGTACCAACAATATGGCTATGAAGTATTACACTCTATTTTTGGGGTATGTGTGTATTTAAAATGATCGTCCATTTATCGAGATCGAGGTGAACTGCTCAATATATCGCAATAGTGATTTTGGGCCGTATCATCCCAGCCCTAACTCAAAAGGTTTAAATAGACTCAGGGTTAGTGGTTAGCACGTTCGCCTCTTAGCGCTGGGGGTACCCGGTTCGAATCCCGATCTGGGTGGAGTTTCCATGTCCTCCCCGTGTCCATGTGAGTTTTCTCCAGGATATAATGTACCCACCAAATAATACCTTCTCTGTGGTGGTACTATTGGGGTCCTGATCATCAGAACAGAGTACACAGTATGTATTGTAGTCCACAAACTGATAGACTACAGAATGTAAATGTAGAACTACAAAGTCCACCTTTACATTACGTGGAACTGAGGTCATGGACCCTAAGTGGAGAAACCTTTGACTGAGTTTGGTCTCTTCCTCTTGCAGATAACAGCAGAACACCGTGGGTTCATTCCGTCAGCGGAATTCCGATTCAGAACGTTCCATCCAACAATGTTGCAAACAAACGTGCGGCACTCTTCGTTGCATCGATCCGGGAACTTCTCGAACAACACACAGCGTTTCCCATAATGCAAGACTCTGTAAACCAAACCTAGTCGACTTGCACAGCAGTAAACATGTGGCAGCCCGTCTGCACACTCATTTCACGTTCACCCACGTTGCATGTGTGCAATCTGCAGGCGCGTGTGGGAGCGCATCGCATGCAGAAGTCCCCACCCCCCACCCCCCCCCCCGCATTACGGGTTATTTCACGGTAAGCCAGTTCCAGACGACCTTCCCCTTAAATATTTCCATCACCCAGATTTTACCGGCTGAATCGCTGTGAAAGGGGATGTGACCCCACCACAACTCCCCTCCCGCCCCACAAACACAGTCGCTGACACGCACAGGATGTCCACTGTCGCCAACCAGCTGTTTCCCAGAGACCCCCCACTGGGCGTGTGATGATCTGCGCTATGGACCACATTTCCCCAGCAACGCTCCACACCTCTCGCTGATAGGAGAGTGATTATGGCGCGCTTCTCAGGATCAATGACTTGAAAGCTGCCCACTGGAAAAAAACGGTAAACCATTTGGGGTTTCCACTCATCAAAGGGTGCGGTTGCAAACCTCTTGACAGTCGGTGGGGAGTTTCCTGAAAAGGCAGGAAACGAGCAGTGCACTGCGTGGCATGTGGATCCGGTTCACGACGCAGTGATCCAGTTTCTACATCCTCCAGACCTGCGGTACAACCCCTGCAGAACCTCACGCCGTGTGCAAGGTGCGTCATACGTCTTACATATGTCTTACGCTCCCGTCTTCTGCCTGCGCCATTTAAATCGCAGCGCTGCTTGTAAACGTATCTACACCGAGGGGCGTGGCCTTTTTTAAATGAGGTGTGTTCAGGTACATTTCTGCCGTACCGATACCACGGCAACGGAAAACAGGTACACCGCCGACTGCTGGTGCTTAGGGGTATTTGGGTTATCGATTGGAAGGTTGTGGGTTCAAATCCCACAACTCAGTGCGTGGTAGCTCAGTGGGTAGGGTGTTGGGCTGGCAATCTACGGGCTGAGGGTTCAAATCCTGGGTCCACTGAAGCTACCAATGTGGGTACTTCATGGCTTCAGGGTTTCTGTAGGTGACCATGTGTTCTGACCCCAACTATTAAACGACCAAATGTAAAGTCCAGGTCCAGTGACGTTACCAAATAGGGGCCCTTGAGCAAGACCCTTAACTCTCATTGCTTCAGGGTTTCTGTGTGAGACCCTGTGTTCTGACCCCAACTATTAAACGACCAAACGTAAATCCCAGGTCCAGTGACGTTATCCGTGTGGGCCCTTAAGCAAGACCCTTAACTCTCATGGCTTTAGGGTTTCTGTATGTGACCATGTGTTCTGACCCCAACTATTAAACGACCAAACGTAAATCCCAGGTCCAGTAATGTTACCCATGTGGGCCCTTGAGCAAGACCCTTGCTCAAAGCTGACCCTGTACTCTGACCCCAATCATCAGTCTGAGATACTTTTAAAGTCGCTTATCCAAAGTGACAAGAATATTAACCTGATGGTTGTTCAGGCTCAGGATACACTAAGGGTTAAGGGCCTCGCTCCAGGGCCGGTGTCCCTCATAAGGTGATAGATGATCAGAGGTTCCTAATTCCACACACATACAGTTTGCTGTTGACGTTGCACCGCTCTTTGCTCTCACACTGTTGTTGCAGATTTAAGGTCGTTCTTGCGTCACTTTATTGCAGAATCATTATAAACTTGATGCAAATAAGCTTGTAAAATAATGTGTTGCTGCATTTCCACCTAAATAACAGCAAACCAAAAGTTTTCAAGTTGTCCTTTAAGATCTTTACATGTTGAATTATGTTCATTAACAAACACAACAAACAGATTCCTAAAAAATATAAATCTGAATCGGCTATCGTGCCTTATTTTCAAACACATGGCACATAAACGGGCAACTGCTGGGCTACCGGTCGCAACCAAAACCTGGGCTGGGTCCAAAACCACCAACTGTTTCGAGACCGTACACTTAGTACCATGTAATGTAACGTTATTTGGCAGATGGTGGTTTACCCACAATTACTAGGGGTCCTATGTAAGTGATCATTAGCGAGTCGTCAACTGCACACTGCACACCCTGTGTGGTTTAAAATACGCTAAGGTTACGTATTAATTGTGTTTTGGGCGTAGCGTTGAATAAACCAATCAGCACAATCCTTACCACATGTTTACGAGTCAGACAGCACTCTGACTTTGGCGGATTGCTATTTCAGCGGTGCAACCTGTCCATGCGGTCTCAATGCGCAGGTCCATGAGGTTCTCCATGTTACTGCGAATGGGGAACATTAATAGCTTTGTGGCTTTGGACACGCCCCCCGCGTCGATGACTCACCGCCAAGATAGCGATGACCGTCGACGTCTGAAGAGGTTGTTTTCAGTCAGTGGTGCACCTGTGAACACGCCACATTTCACGACGGCCACGCCCATCGGGTGGGGGGGGGATATATTCATAAGCAGTGTTGCTATGTAAACAAACGCCATCACGCCGTACCTCGCGCAGGGTGTGAGGTCCTGTAGGGGTTGTACCACAGGTCTAATTTCAAACGGATCCACGCAATGCCGGTTCCCTGCTCGTTCAGGACTCTCACCGCTGACCGTCGGACGTTTGTGGCCGCACCGTTGATGGGTGGAAACCATAACCTTATTTCCCATGAGCAGCGTTTAAGTTAACTTGAAGAGGAGGCTGTAATCGGTTTGGATGTAGCCGTGTTTCCCATCGCCGAGATAGCAATAAGCCAGAAACGTACCTGAACACGCCTCATATCGAGACGGCCACGCCCATCAGGGTAGATATATTCACAAGCAGCGTTGCTATTTAAACGATGCAAACAAAAGGCGGGAAAAAACACCGTTGGCGAGGTGTGAGATAGAAATGTGAGTCAACGAACACCACAGAGGTTCCTATTCCCGCACACTTTATAATTCGTAATAAAATTGCTCAGGCCCGTCCCTGCGCGCGATGCAAAACAAGGAATTTGAATCACATTTTCCCATCTGCTGCGATGGGATCCATCTGACCTTAAAAGGAAGCTGGTGGAAACTGCTCCTGTACACCGGGTGTGTGCCGCTTTATAACTTCCCCCAATTTATGACCGGCTTTGATATAAACCCAGCCTGCGGCGACGAGATTACTTCCAGTAAAGAATGACGTGGAGCCGGTTTTCCTGACGTGTCCCTCAAGGCCAGAAGTGACCATTTGGAACATTAAATACGCTTCAACATCCCATCAGTATGGAACGTTTAAGTCTGTTTAATGACTGGATGGTTAATTCAAGTCATGCAAATTCAGGATATTACATGAACCACAAAACCATGCGGCCACCAGACGCCGTGCGATACCAGTCGCCTGCCGGGAAAGGAACGCCGCTGACATTGATGCAAATTGTGAGATAGCATGGAGCTCAGACGTCTGCCGTATCTCACAACCCTGCAATCTTACACCCCGCCTAACAGTATATTTTCACGCCTTTCGTCTGGGCTATTTAAATAGCAACGCCGCTGTTCCTATACAGTGGTGTGAAAAAGTCTTTGCCCCCTTCTTCAGTTCCTGTTTGTCACACTTAAGAGTTTCAGATCAACAAATACATTTAAATAGTCGTTAAAATCCACTCAATTAAACAAAATGCTATTTGTAAATGAAGATTTATTATGGGACAAAAAAAAATAAAATTACCTACATGGCCCTGCGTGAAAAAGTGATAGCGCCCTAAACCTAGGGGGTTGGATCTTGTTTCTTCCTTAATAATAAACCCCTTCATTTACAACCTGCATCTTGTGTTCCGTTGTGTGGATTTTGACGACTATTTAAATTGGTTTGAGGTTCCGAAACACGTGTGAAAAACAGGAAATGAGAAAGGGGGCAAACACTTTCACACCACTGTATCTACCCCAATAGGCGTGTGTTCAGGTACATTTCTGTTGTATTGTTACCATGGCAACAGAGAACACAGAAGCTCCGCTGACTACAAACCCAGACAGATGTCAGACATTTGTGGACGCTCTTACACATACAGCGTCACTCATAAGTTTTGGCACACCCCCTTTCTGCTCCACGTATTGTCCATGTCCAGATGGGACTGGACTACAGTACAGACTGTGTACTCTGTTCTGATGGTCAGGACCCCAATAGTAGCCCCACAGAGCAGGTATTATTTGGTGGGGGCATAATATCCTATCCCAGCAGTCACTGAGGTGTTTAAATGGAACTACAGCAGCACTGCTGCACTAAAACCCCCTCAGCACATCAGTGTCACTGCAGAAATGACCAACAATCCACCACCCAAATTCTGCTCCTGACCGACAGACACCAGAGAACCAATTGGGTTCTAACAAAAACAAGAACACAGATGGACTACAGTCTGTAATTCTAAAACTGTACAAGTTCATCTATATGGAAGTGGAAACGATGAAATAGAAATAGACGAAGGGGGCGTGTCCGAACGTTGGACTGGTACTCTTTTATAACTAGAAGATGGGTTCGGAATGAAGGGTCAACCATGATACAACCCAGGGATCCACACTGGTGACAGTAATGGACCTGGGTAGTTAACCCATAACCTTGAGATTGGAGCCCAACGCTCCAATTACCAAAAACCTAACCGGCCAGAGGTCAGAGGTTAAAAGCTCCTCCTGCCGCCATCACTCTGCAATATATATATATATATATATATATATATTTTTTTTTTTTTTTCCC
>JAOUQT010330448.1:0-13476 GCA_025769995.1 Xyliphius kryptos
ACTGCCCACAGATTACACCCCCCAGCTCACTGCCCACACACTACACCCCTCAGATCACTGCCCACAGGTTACACCCCACAACTCACTGCCCACAGGTTACACCCCACAACTCACTGCCCACAGGTTACACCCCACAGCTCACTGCCCACAGATTACACCCCACAGCTCGCTGCCCACAGGTTATACCCCACAACTCACTGCCCACAGATTACACCCCACAACTAATTGCCCACAGGTTGCACCCCACAGCTCACTGCCCACAGATTACACCCCACAACTAATTGCCCACAGGTTACACCCCACAGCTCACTGCCCACAGCTCACTGCCCACAGCTCACAGCACAAGTGGGAGTTTTTGTTTGTATACATTTTTACATAATAAATTTACACCTGAACTGCATCCATCTTAAAACATATGCAAGCGTACGAACATGCTAGCCTGTAAACGCCTGATTTTGTCTGATCTCAGCTAAGTGGGCTTGGGCCTGGTTAGTACTTGGATGGGAGACTGCCTGGGAATATAGGCTTCTTTAAGGCAGTCATATGGCTTGTTGTTAAGGAACCAGCCTTGCGACCGGAAGGTCCCCGGTTCCCCGGTATCGACAAGTCATGGCTGAAGTGCCCTTGGGCAAAGCACCTAACTCCCAGTTGCTCCCTGGGCGCTGTGCAGGCTGCTCACTGATTTGGGCATGTGCACTTCACCAGTGTGTGTAAATATGTGTGTGCTTCACTGCACGGATCTGGGTTAAACTTGGAGGACAAATTCTGCTGTATGCAAGAATAGCGGCAAAAAAGATAAATCACTACCATATGCCAGAATGGCAATGATTTACTGTGGCGACCCCTGGTGGCAGGAAAAATCCAAAAATTGCTGTGAATATACAGTATGTTTTATTTAGGGGGGTGTGGTTTTAGGCAACCAAGACATCTATTGGTGGATAATGATTCTGGGGGTGTGGTCTTGGGCAGGGCTTTTGTGCTCAGGGGAGGAGCTGGAATTTTGAAACAGTGCAGACCGAATGCTGGTGGAAGATGAAAAGAAAGAAGGTAGGTAAAGAAATTTTCCACTGACCGCTAGTGTCTTGTAGTTATTATAGCGGTCAGTGTGGTTTACATTGTGTACTTATTAGTGAGTAGTGGGATTGAGTTTTTCCAGGAAGTAATCCCATTAGAAGTAATGAGTAATTAGTAATTAATTACATTTTCCCAACATTGAACCCAGTAGTTCTGTTATAAAGGAGTACAACTGGGTCATGTGATTGAAACCATGATGCTGATGTTTCCCTGGATGAAATTGAGGTTTAGACCCCAGAACTACTAGCGGTGCGTTGGGTTTGAACAACCCGGTTCTGTTCAATGCATTTTGGACGTTTCATTGTAAAAAGCACTAGAGAAATCAAACTGAATCACACTGAATTAAATCTTTGGGACGAACAACGGGGTCAGAGTCACACTTGGAAGCCATATTTATTATTTTGCTAGTATTGTACTGCTAAGTTCTTATCCGGAGTGGCATAGTGGTGCAGTGGATAGTGCTGTGGCCTCACAGCAAGAAGATCCTAGGTTCGAGAGGAAATTTTTTTGTGGAGTTTGCAGGGTACTCCGGTTTCTTCCTGCATTCCAAAGATTGCCTGTTAGTGTGTAAATGTACATGTGATTGTGTGTGTGATGTACTATGATGCATTGGCGCCGTGTCCAGGGTTGTCCCCGCCCTCGCGCTCAGAGTTGCCGGGTGGGCACTGGCTATTCCATGACCCTAAAAAACTAGGATTAAGTGAGTATAGAAAATGAATGAATGAATGATTAAGTTCTTCTTGGCCATTTATATGGATACACCTACATAAAGTTGGTTTCAAAATGGCCGACTTTAACATGGTCACCACCCATCTTGAAAAGTTTTTCCCCTCCCATACACTAATGTGCCACAGTGAAGTTAATATCACCAACCATTCCCATTTTATTTAGGTGTATCCATTTAAATGGCCCACCCTGTACATATGTGCATAGAAAAGGAATTTCAGCATTGTCTGCTTTAACTTCATTGCCAAATGTTACCTCCACTTTGAATTTGAGTTGGATTTAATCAACAAAAATTGTTTAGCTAGACCAAAGGTTTGAAAACAGTACTAAATCATTAATGCACAATTCATAAAAATAAACATCTTTAACAAAATGTGTACTACAAATAGTACACCACATGTTCATTTTGTTCATTAGAGCATACCTGGGAATTTGTTGACTTGCCCTGAAAAAATATTGTCATTATCATGAAAGGAGACGCCATGCCAGTAAATATCACATGCTGTTCGTCTGCCCATGGTAATCTGGAAATAAAATAAAATTGTGATAACACACAAATTATTAATTAAATTGAGCCTTCAGATCACCTACAGTCCATATTTACAAATGGAATTTAAAAACATGGTGTTAATTGAAATAGAAAAACCATAGCAAAGCAAATCAAATAGCTGAGCGAAAGAGATTCTCCAGAGATCCAAGTAGTAATTATAAAGTGAAGTAAAATTTAGGTAGTTTGCTTCAGGGTTTTCTAGTTTTCAGAAAGTACAGTAGCTGTTTATTGCAATATTATTATTGCTAATGCTTCATCATCTAAAAGCAATATTCGAAACTTTCATTCATCAACTAAAAAAACCTACAAAATTCACACTTCTCAGAATCTCAGAATATTCACTCAGAAACTCTGTCTCTTACATTAAAAGATAGCTAAAATATGAGCCCTCAGATTTTGATGGTGCCCGGCAACTGCTATAGCTATATACAGTAGATTTAATACATTATTTTGAATGCACTATATTGTAAACCATATAATTATCAGAAAAGTTTCAGAAAGAGTCCCACTCTTTCAGAAAAATGACCCACAGTTAACCAGGGAGTGCTGACTGGATTGCCAGCTGTTCTCTGAGAATAAAGTTAACCCAGTCTGGGTGCATGCTGCTGGGAATGAGCTATGTTTAATGTTACCTGTATGGTGGCCAGGTTCTCTGACATAAGACAGGGAAATTATAACACATTTAGCCAATGTGTCTTGACATGAGTTAAGTGACATTATCCCTGTATAGTGTTCTGGTCATTAGGAACCAGAAGAGGAAATTATAACAAATATAGCCCAGTCAGAGTAAAGGCACCTTTGCATAAGGTATAAAAATTTGTCCCCTGGCCAGTAGCAGGGAGGAATAAATGGCAATGTTAGCCCAGTAGAGTGCATGTGTCTGGGCATGAGGTAAAATTTCCCCTTTATATTGGCCTGGTTCTATAACTTCCTGTCAGGGGAAATTATCACAAAGTTAGTCCAGTCAGAGTGCATGCTGCTGGAATGAGGCTTCTTAGCCCTGCTTCCTCTGTCTTAAATATCATACTATAAGGTGTTGTACGTAATGTTATATACATTACATGTTCAGCCCTAACAACACGTCTCTACTGTATGTGAAGCTAGACAGACAGTGAACAAATAAAAGATTAATCCAATGCAAAGCCACTTTCTGGGCCTTTACTGAAGAAACAAAAATACCAAAATAACTAAGCCAACAAGGCATGACATTCCCGGCCGTGGTGTAAAAAACTTTACACCACTATTAACTTAAATAATACAGTGGAGTAAATAAGTATTTGATCCCCAACAGTCTATGCTTTTTATTGTAGCTTCATTTTAACTGTGAGAGATGGAATATCAAAAAGAAAATCAAAAAAATTATCCGATACATCCTAGGTCGTTAAGGCTTAAATGGGCTACAAAGCCATAAGTAAGAAACTGGATGAGAAGGTGACTTTACTTGGTGCAATTATTCGGACAACGACCCAAAACATACAGCAAAATAAACAAAGTAGTGGCTCCCTAAGAAGCATATCAAGGTCATGGAATGGCTTAGCCAGTCTCCTGACATTAATCCTATAGAAAATCTATGGAGAGCTGAAGCTTCGCGTTTCCAAATGCATGCCTAAAATCCTTAAGGATTACCTGAAGGTAATCTGCAAGAAAGAATTTGGCCAAAATTACTCCTGAAGTGTGTGCAAACCTTATAAATAAAATCTACAAGAAACCTCTGACTGCTGTGCTTGCCAACAGGGGTTTTGCCACCAAGTATTAAATTATGTTTTACTACTGAGTCAAATACTTATTTTCGTCAATAAAATGCAAATGAACTTTTATTCCTCATTTCTTGTAATTTTCTGTTTTTTTTTATATTCACTATGTGTCACTGTCTCACTGTTAAAATAAATCTGGCATAAAATTATAAGACATTTATATTTTGTATTGAAACTCTTAAAATTAGTTGGGGGTCAAATAATCATTTGCTACCTATCTCTAAAACCTAGCTCTAAAATCAGAGCGAATGGCGAATTCTTTGGGCCTCTGACCTTCCTAATCATGTTCTTCCTAATAGTAAGAGGATTGATGTGTTTTGAGGGACCAGATGAATTTAGTTTCCAATTAAACAGAGATGTGGTCAATACTTTACAATCACTGGAGATACTTCTGATCTATTGTTTGGGACAAAATCACATTCAATTAGTGGTGGTAATGGAATATACATTTTTCCATCTATCGATTTTATACAGAAATTAACAGATTTCCCTCCATAAGTGTTTGTCCAGAACAAGTTATTAAAGTTAACGGAACTGCTTTTCATTTCAAGAAGATTAAAAAATTAGAACCGGGCTAACAACCTATTTGATTGATAGTCTATTATCGCGTACATCTTAATAGTTGCTTTCTTGATTGCATTCAAGGTAAAGTAAATCATAGCACATGAATGCAAGCTTTTATGTTTTATATTTATGATAACTGTGATCAACACGCTTGTACCCTTAGGAAACATTCAACCTTTAGTCTTCTGCCATCACAGCATGTCTCTATGTGAAGCTATACAGACAGCGAACAAATAAAAGATTTCTCCTCTACAAGGCCAAGGTTTCTGGATCTTTAATAGCTGCTTTTTTTATATTAAAAGCCCCAACTGGTCACAAACAGCTCTAATATGTGTTGACCAGTCAAGTGCACAGCAGAAGGCAACATTTACCAGCCAGGGGTAAACAGAGCAGCTTAAGCATTTCAGCACTGACTTTGTGTTTTATTTGTACCAGTTTCACAGGCATACCTAGAGTACCAATCAACAAACACAGAGATAAAGGTTATACAGAGGCTGGCCATGTATCAACAAGCGAGGCAAACTGGTGGAAGTACAGTGCTGGAAATGGAATGACTTGGGTATGGTGCAAATGTGCCACCTTGTGAAAAATGCGGCAATTAATCAAAACTGTGGACCAACTCACTATTAACCACATGTAACTAATAACTTTAGTGTATCTAATATCTAACACCTAATATCTTTCAGTTTATATTGTTATTTTTTAATATACCTCACTTACCTAATTTGCATGTCATTTGCCACATCAGCAATACAATCATATCATAACAATAGAACAGAATGAGCCTAAAAAATCATATGAAAATACCAATAAACATGCGTTTCATCAGCACATACCATCATACCTCAGTTTCATTTTTAACTATATACTCACTTACAAACTTAACTCCAAAAAAGTTGGGACAAAGTACACATTGTAAATAAGAATAGAATAAAATGATGTGGAAGTTTCCAAGTTCCATACTTTATTTAGAATAGAAAATAGATGACATATCAAATGTTTAAACTGAGACAATGTATCATTTAAATAAAAAATGTAGGTGAATTTAAATTTCGTGACAACAACACATCTCAAAAGATTTGGGACAAGACCATGTTAACCACTGTGATATATTCCCTTTTCTCTTTACAACAGTAAAGAGACAAGTTACTAAAGTTGAGATGTGTTGCTGTCACAAAATTTTAAATAAGCCAATATTTGTCATACAATTTCGAAATGTCTCATTCAATGTTCTATTGTGAATACAATATCAGTTTGTAAATTACTGCGTTTTTATTTACCGTTTGCACTTTGTCCCAATTTTTTTGGAATTGGGTTTGTAATTTCAGCTGTCTTTGTTCAACACGGATTATTGTTTATATGTTTACGGTGATGTTTATGTTTTATGTCTTGTTGTCAGTTCACTCATGCTCCTGCGTCATGCCTCCATTTTTTATGTAATTGCAAGAAGTTCAGGTTTCGCTTTTTTGTGTTATTTTCATCCTCCCTTGTTCTTTTATGTTTCGTGGCACTATTTGTGTGTGCACTCTCTCCAGCTGCAAAGCATCAGCATTCTCCAGCTCCACAGCATCAGTGTTCTTCAACTCCAGAGCTTCACCCAGATATGAAGTGGTCTACATAGTGAACAATGTGTACACTCTGTCTCCAAGCATTTGTCCAATTACCCTATTGTGTCCAGCCTCTTCAGTCACTTCCACGGTGTTCCTGATCCCACTCCACAGGACCCCTGTGATCCTAATATCTCTCCTGAGGAATCCTGTGCTATTCAGCCTCCACCAGGGGGCCTGCCTCCTCTTCAGCCTGCACCAGAGGCCTGCCCTCTCTGCCCTGCTTACATCAGGTTCTATCGTCTATGGCCCTATGTTTATCCTCCTAACCTCTGATCAGCTTTACAGGCCTCTGTAAAGGCAATATTAGAGTAGGCCCTTATAGCCATGAACCACCCAAATGCGCGTTTTTGTGTTTTCAGCCGTACTCAGTACTACATGGTTGTTATCAGTGCAAGCGGAGAAAATAATTATATCTTTTCCCTATTTATTACAAGGCTATAATTTGCAAATAATCAGAATATGCAATAATACATGACTGTGGTGCATTCATGTCTCGAATCATGTCGAAAACATTTTTAATTAGGGAAAACAAAACCTTGTTGACAGATAATTCATAATGAAAAGCAAGGGGATTATGTTTATGACACACCTTAGAATTGCTCTAAAACTACAATTTTCCAAAATTCATTAAACTATTCTCAGCCTCTTTTTAGTGTCAATGATTGATGCCATTAGTTTTTCAAACTAAAATGTATTTGTTTTCAGACAGTGTTTTGTCAATTAAACTAGGATCTGCAAAAAAGGTTAGAAACCAACTCCATGTGGATGGTATGAGGGCCCGACGTCCATAGATAGGGGTTGTGCTCACAGCCCATCATCGTGCACCAAGCACATCATGTCTCGCTCCATCCACCAACTTCACGTTGCATCAGAGACTGTCCAGGAGTTGGCAGATGCTTTAGTAAAGGTCCGGGAGGGGAGCCTTTCATGAGACCATCCGCCACCTCATCAGGAGCATGCCCAGGCGTTGTAGGCAGGTCATACAGGTACATGGAGGCCACACACAATACTGAGCCTCATTTTGACTTGTTTTAAGGACATTACATCAAAGTTGGATCAGCCTGTAGTGTGTTTTTCACTTTAATGTTGTGTGTGACTCCAAATCCAGGCCTCCATTGGTTAATAAATTTGATTTTCATTGATGATTTTTGTGTTATTTTGTCGTCAGCACATTCAACTTTGTACAGAACAAAGTATTCAATGAGAACATTTTATTCATTCAGATCTAGGATGTGTTATTTAACAGCATGTGCTGTTCCGACAATGTTCTTATTTCCAATACGGTACTTTCCATCCAGGTCACTCCCTAAGAGCACCATAACATCTTAAGCTCTGCCACCTCTAGCTTTGCTTCCTGTCTCGTTGTTAGTGCCACTGTCCCAAAAGCATACAACAAAGCTGGTCTCACTACTCTCAAATAGACCTTCCCTTTCAACTTTTGCTGCAACCCTTTTTTTACGCTTAAATCCAGACACTTTTCTCCATCCACTCTGTCATTCCTGTATGCTTTACTTCACCTCTTTTCTACTCCATTTCCTTGGACAGTTCCTTATTACAGTTAACTTATTTCCCTCCTTTCTACAAACTCGATTCCAAAAAAAGTTGGGACAAAGTACAAACACATCAGCACCACATCTCAAAAAAGTTGGGACGGGGGAAATAAGAGGCTAGAAAAGTTAAAGGTACAAAAAAAAGAACAGATGAAGGACCAACTGGAAACTGGGTTTAAAACAGTGTAAAATGGCAAAGAGTTTGAACATATCACCTTTACAGTGCCTAATATAAAAAGTTTCAGAGAATCTCGAAGAATCTCTGTGCGTAAGGGTCAAGGAACAAAAACCATACTGTGTGCCCGTGATCTTCGGGTTCTTAGATAGTACTGCATCAAATACGGGCATGCTTCTGTATTGGAAATTCAGAAAATCCATATAGAAAACATCCAGATCGAAAGCATAATAGAATGGAAGATACGCCATAAAAGACCTCAGAGAGTTGAGCATCTAGAATCCTACATGGTTAACATTCCTATTCCTCAACTTGAGCAACTTGTCTCCTTAGTTCCCAGACATTTTTCAGAATGTTGTAAAGAGAAAAGGTGGTGTCTCACAGTGGTAAACATGGCCTTGTCACAACTCACAACAAAAATTTAAAATCAACAAAATCATCACATTTTCTCTTTAAATGATACATTTTCTCAGTTTAAACACATGATATGTTATCTATGTTCTATTCTGAATAAAATTTGTACTTTGTCCCAACTTCGGAATTTGGTTTGTAGAGTATACCTCCAGCTCTCCAAGTTATATTCTAGCTGTGTCCTGCACTTACTACAGATCAAAATGTTATCTCGTTATCTCGCTAGCCGATAAAACGCCTTTACTCCTTCCTTCCTTATTGTCTAACCAGATGCCAGCTAACTATACTTTCTGCTTAATTCCTGCACATTATCTTATCATCACATTAAAAATAAAATAAAATATGATAGATGGTATATAATGATCCCATGAATTTAAATTGAATTTGAAACTAAGGAATGTTAGGCTTGTACGTGTTCACCTTAAGAACAATGGCATTCCCTAATCAATATTTATATAATGACAGTATAAGAGGTTTCAAATAGTGATGGGGTACCAAGGTGCTCAAGTAGTGTAGAATGGAGGGACACTAGAACTGATGGTAAGGAGTTTAGCTGAAATGTTTAAATGTGCAAAAATAGAGCAAGAAATATTGTTATTAGTGTCAAAAGATAAGCTGATTGAGACATCAGCACAAAAAAAGTTTCTAATTGCAGGCAGGAATTGGAAACTTCAGGAGACGTTTCAGTCAGCAAAAAGGGCATTGTAGCATATATCTACGATAGGGCAGGTGCAAAACCGGAGGACAGGACAAGGATCAGGTGTGAATTTGAAAGCATTCAGAAAGGCCACATCACCAGAGAAAAGGTGGATGGTTACTAGTTTTATTTAAAAGACGAAAAAGAAAGCCGAGTGGTTGCAAAAGCCTATAATCACTTGGCCAGAATTATGGGCAATGGAGGCGAGTCATATCAAGTTCTTGTTGGGAGCTACGTCTAATGTGCTTCCAACACCGCACAAACTCATACAGTGGGTAAGTGAGGATCCTAGTTGTAAGTAGTGTACTGGAGTTAGGACTTTAAAACCTATGTTAGTTCACCACAAGGTCATTATACATGGATTCATAATATGATTCATAGCCAGTGCAGTTAATAAAAATGCTTAGAGATCAACAGCATGACCATCATTATTAACAGTCAGTTAATTAGATTTGTGCAGGAGGGACAGTGTTGTGAAGAGCAATGGCACATTACTACAACTGCTAAATGGAGGTAGAAAACTTTTGGAAGATATAGGCACAGGTATAAGTTACAGGTTCTACAGTGCCTTGAGCTAACTATGCGGTGTAGCAATCAAAATTATACAGTTGAGAATATTTTTTTTTTATTCCTTTGCTGATTTTGAAAGTTTGCCCACTGACAAAGATATGAACTGTATACATTTTTAAGGGTAGGTTTATTTTACCAAAGAGGAATAGAATATTAAAAAGAAAATGCAGAAAAATCACATTGTATAAATATATTAAATTCAAGGCCAAAGAGCTAGGTGAGATGAAGACAACTGTTAGTAAAATTGTAATAAAATGGAAGAAATACAAAATGTTTGGAGAGAGAGAAATTGTGACTATGACCCAAAGAACACCGTCATGGAGCATGGAGGTTAAGATTATGTTTTGGGAGTGCATCTCTGCTAATGGCACAGAACTACTTCATCGCATTAATGGGAGCCATGTACTGTACGGTCACTATCCTGAGTGACAACCTCCTTCCCCCCCACCAGGACATTTAAAATGGGCCATGACCCAAAACAGCCAAAGCAACAGAGGAGTGGCTCAAGAAGTGCAGTAAGGTCATGGAGGGGCCTAGCCAGTCTTCAGGTCTTAACTCCATAGAAACTTTTGAAGCGCGAGTTGCCAAGTGAAAGCCTCAAAATCTAAAAGATTTAGCAAAGAGGAATGGACCAAAATTCCTCCTGACAGGCGCAAACCTGTGCTGTGCTGGTCATCCAGGGTTTTTCGACCAAGTATTAAGTCTTGTTTGATAAAGGGTTTAAATACTTATAGAAAGAAATTGAAATCATTTCTCAAATGATGTAATCTATATCTTATTGTTAAAATAAACCTACCCTTATAACTGTTCATATCTTTGTCAGTCAGCAAACTTACAAAATCAGCAAAGGATCAAGAAATTGTTTCATCCACTGTGTTTTGTAGACCAAATATAAACATGAGGTACACAGATCTGGTAGTTCACTGTGCTAGTGAACTAGTTATGGCCTAAGTCAACAGGGCAGCCAGTACGGAAGTTGATTGTGTGAATATTTAGCATTGTGGTAGTTAGACTTCAAGTGTGAAATTAGCTATTATGGGGTAGGGATTTTAACTTGGATGGGCATGTGTCTCTGACACCAGATCTTACTGCTGAGCCCCCCGGAGTAGTTGTGGGCCTTATTCAGTGAAACACACAAAGAAAATGCAATATGGTGTTCCAACTCAGTATTCAGTACAGTGATTTGACCTCAAAGCTAAAAAAACAGCCTGGGAACAAAGCATAAGGGAGGAGCTCTGCTCTCTTTTTACTACCTAAAGAAGCAGAACGTGTTTCCCATGATAATAAGAAAACCGAATACAATGTACCAGCCCTCTTCATGCTACTGAATAATAAAAGAGGCAAAGCAATTTGTTTCAGGCTGACTTTATATACAGAAAATACTAGCAACTGTTTAGGACATGCAGAGAACTTAATGAACAGAGGTTTTCATACACTGCTCTACTTTATACATTTATAAACAATAAAAATTGGGTGGCTCAGTGGTTATGGCTCTGGTCAGGGGTTCAGGATGCCACTGGTTCTTCAGGGGTGCTATACCATGGCTGTTCCTGTACAAGATTGAACATATCAAGAAGAGATTTTAGATATCCAATCTTGTTAGGAATTTGGGGTCAAAATGAACTGCAGTACAGCACACTATCAAAGAGTATGTTAAGGGCTCAGGTACTACTTGCAGGGCTTAAGCCACCAACCTTTAAATCGGTAACACTGAGCCTTTAACCACCGAGACACCATTGCCTGAATAGAAAATGTACAGAGACAAACAAAGGCTACTACTTGGATTCTAAAAAAAAAATAACTAACCGGTTTTATTACATAATCATTGATACCTGAATAGTTTAGATGTTAGAGCAAGCCCTGCTGGAAAAATCTAGGTTAGTAACAGGGGTTGGACTTCCTGGGGCTGCAACTACAGATAAGAGATTCGGATGCTCAGTCATCATATCTCTATTCCACGAAGCATATTTGTGCATCCAACTATTGCAAAGTGATGACTGCATATGAAGTCTTTTTTTTACTGCTTTACTTGGATTTGTCACATATACATTACTGCACAGTGAAATTCTTTTCCGCCTTCACATGTCAAAACTTATTAGCTGTGCCCCTAAACTGTGATTACTACACGAATAAACTGTGAACAAATAAGGGTGTGAACAAGTAAGATAAAGTTAGCCATTATTCCAAACAAAATGTAGAACTGCTGCTTCTTTACATAGTGAATGATTTTCTTGGATGGAAATAAACAGAGTGTTAAATTCCCATGGATTATTGATGAAGGTCAGTCTTCTAGCCATGACCCGCTAAGAGATTAGTGCCATACAATGTAACCTCATCATGAACACTTGTGTATATGCAGTACACTTGACAAAACAATGCTGGATAATTAGAATGCACAGGTTTTACAACCACTGCCCACTATTAATGCCTCACTATCAAACACTTCACATCCTAAGATACGAGTGTGATTCTCTGCTATACATTTACAAACTGATATACAGTAGCTGCAGCGACTATATTGACAATTTCATGATTACTACAATTATTTTGTGCCAATTATTTATTAAACCCAAAAGGACCTTGACCGGGGTAACAGCACAACATCAGTAACAAACAAATTAGTATTTAAGCAACTAAATACCTTGGTGTTTTTCCCCCCATCATCGCTGATATTTTAATCCATAATCCATCTAGATCTGGCTTAATCTAATCTCTCTGTGTCTTTTATAATTAGCTCAGAAGCACCGGTATCAGATTTCAATTTTTAAAGCAATATTATTTTCTACATTATACAACAGTGTATACTCCTGAATACAACACCATGATAGTGCTAGTGCCCACATACACTTCTGGCTTCTTACTGACTTCTCATTAGAGGCGTCATTCATCAATGATTGACCAATGGGTAGCCGAGATATCACAGTGTGCCCCAATGCAGCACACCTCCCTTTATGCTCACAAACAAAAAGCAGGAAATCATTGAGCAAGAGTGAAAGTAGTTGTAGGAGCATTTGTGTCTAGTATAACGAAGAAATTTTAACATAGGTACCACCGTTAAATAACTGTATTTTTAGGTTTTATTTTTTGTAGCCTGCAAGATTAATCATGACATTTCAGACTGGAGTTAACTGTAACCATGTCACCATTACAGATGTTAACAAATTCAATGTATTGGTAAGCATAACTGTAATGCCTGTATTCACTAGCTAAACAGTGTGTAAAATAATACTGTATATAGGGAGTACTGGATAATTATTATTCTGTTCTTTGATATCTTCAGCACGTCATGAAGCTCCTTTGGAGCCTGTAATGCAAATAGTTGGCCACACCTGTACCGGTATGTACACTACAAGTCATTTTAAGAAAGCTATAGTGCAAAGAAAAGCTGACTACAACTGGGCCTGCAACAGCTGACAAGATATTGGGATGCTCAATTTGCTTAACCCTATGGAGCACACCTGTGAAGTCAACCATCAAAATGCAAATATGGCATGTGACATACGGCAAATAATTTACAACAGTAATTGAGCAATGTTGCTTCTAGCATCAAGTATGTTTGGCTGTTTCTGATTAAACAGTGTTTTAACAAAAAAGTCAAAAAGATCGCACTGGTCCCTGTCAATATATTTTGAGTATGTGACATGACCCCTCATGGTCAATAAGAAGACATACACTATATTTCTATATTACTAGTATTTACCCACCCATCCAAATTATAGGAATCAGCTGTTCCAGTTACTTCCATGGCCACAGGTGTATAAATGGTTTAGCATACCAAGACATTTTTGACAATTC
>JAOUQT010330459.1:0-18461 GCA_025769995.1 Xyliphius kryptos
GCTCCTCCAAAACACCCCAAAGTGGCTCTTGATACATCACAAAGACTTGCTGTCTGGGTCACAGATGCGCCTCCTTTCTCCAATGCAGTCTTAGACTGTTTAACAACAGTTACTCCTTGTTATTGGAGTTTACTGCTTGCTGTACATAGGCCTACTGCCTGCTGATACCGATGCTACCAGCCCTCTCTCTATTACCTGCACTTTTTCCCACCACTTTTCTATTCCATAACTGAAAGTGATATTGGGTTTGTAAAAGGCATTATAGAAATTGTACTTTATTATTATCATTATCATTATCATTATTATTATTATTATTATTAAATTGATCATTGCTGCAATGATATGTTGCAGTTTTTTCATATAAAAGGAAAATATTGAGAACATAATTAAACCTAATTGCATTTAAAAAATCTAATGTTTCAATTTCTTGATAATTAGGGAATAACATTGCCTCGTTTCTGAATAAAATGTTCACTTCGACAGAATTGTGCCTGCAGGGTGTAAAACAACTCACATGGCTTGGCTAGCTTCTACATGCTACGCTGGAATTTAGCTACCTGTGAGCTCTAATAAGTATTTGGCTTTCATTCCGCTTCAGTCTCCACTTCACCTTTACTCTGCTTCTAAAGGTAAAGGAAATCTAGTAGTGAAGTTTGAGTATCTGTGATGGCGTAATGACTGGTCATTTGCTTATCCTGCAGCAGACAGCAGAAATCTTGCAGAGTTGTATGCAGTGTTCTTTCCTCTCTCTGTCCCAGGGGCTGCTAGACAAACACTCTCAACAGTTATCTGAGATCCAGACCTGCTAGTTCACAACATGGCCGTTGTGTTTTCCCTCATCTGATCTTCTGCTGGTGTGATCAGTGTGTGAGTGTGTATGCAGGCCCAAAAGGACCACTGTGACCACAGATTAAATCTTATCATTGCTAATTCTATCTGCAATATATTATATGTGAATATACTCTTACTTGTGCAATGATGCACGTTTACATGAATAAGTAGTTTTATCTGACTGTATATCAGAGTTACTAAATTTCAGATGGAATTTGTATTTTGACTTTTTTTTTACACATATATTCATAGATTTGTGGCATGTGTTATAAAGGAAGGGGAAGAATGCTAAAGAGGGAGGGATAGTTAAAGTGGGATGTGCTTTTAAAAAATCCTGACCATAGCTTCTTATCCATCTGGGATTCCTCCAAGAAGTCTGGAATGCTCTCTTTCCTCCTATACTTTTTCTATAACATAGAGTTTTTTCTTACTTTCTGTTGATATAAAATTAAAACTTCAGCACACTACCTGTTGAACTATTAAGCATTCTCTACTGTTCATGATCTCCAAATCTCATTTCATAAGAAACTTATAGTTTAAGTCTGAGTCTGTTCTTCTTTTGTATAGACAGATATGCTTGAAAGACAGCCTTTTTTGCCAGAACAAATCATTCTTTTTCCTTTCCTCAAGCAGGATTCAGTAGATGACGTGGCTACTGGTCCCAAGGATTATTTTCAAAGTATGTGCTTTGTTGTACACATTGCCAGAAAGAGAGAGAAAAAAATATAATGATATACAAGTGAAGCCAAAAAGATTTGGCGTCTCACATCTGCAGTATGAGCTGCTGTTGAGCTCCTCCTTCAGGGGAAGATGGGAGAAAATGTAAGACAACAGTTTCCAGTAGAGAAAAACAACATTAGAAACAGGGTAGCAATGCTCTCTGGGTTCTGTGTTGTTCTATGTGAAGGTTTCATATTAACCTTTTATATATGGTCTTCCCTAGTGGATGGCATGCTTCATTACTTGAGTGAATATTATAAGTAAACTAAATCAACAAAGCAATGACTGATTGTAAACTGCAACTGACTTTATTTAGTAGAATTTCATCAAAGATCTAAAATCTAAAGGTGTAAATGTACTGAGGTCTAAAACTTAGAGCACTGAAAAGGAACTGAAAGAACGTAAAGAATCTTTTTGTCCAGATGTGTTTTCCTTCTCTGCCTCCCCTTGGTTTTCCACAGGCACAAATGCTGTTGCAACTCCTTCCCTTTCTTCTCTACAAGGAAGGAATGAGGTGGTTTCAAGGTATATGCATGTGAGCATATGATAGGTTCATTCTTGTTCTCAATCTGATTAGATCATGTGGTCATTTTGCTTAATAGCATGGGGTTTTACTCTTCTTCTTGGGAAATTATCCCAAGAGGTTAGAATTTAGAAGGCGGGGCTTGCATACATTACTCTCTCTAAAGTTGAGAACGAAATCCTCCCTGCTAATGCTCTTATCAAGCTTTCTACACTCCTCCTACTTATTTTTCCACTTTCATGTGGAGGAGCAAGCCTTGAATATTAGTTTACAAGGTAATCTAAACACCATAGACATTTTTGAGTGATGGAAAACAATGAGTGACATAGAATATTAAAAATCAATGATGTAATCTCAGTTTTACACTAACACAATAAAGCTGAGCTTTAGAAATATGACCAATTCTGATTCTTGACAAAAGACATCAATTAACAGCATACACCATGATGTGACATGACATGCAGTATGGTTAGAATTTAAAGCCATTTCAACTTTATAATGTTTTTGTTACTCAACCAGTGTTTGTGCGTCTTCAATCAATACAGCAATTTATGCAATTAAATACTTGATATTGATGTTACACATTCACAAGCAATATACAGTATCAATATATTTACCAATGTTATATCATATATAATTATGAAAAGGCTTTCATAGTCCTTTCAAAGCCCCTACCCAAAAATTTGCCGGCCCTCTAAATGAATGCAAACCAAAATGA
This sequence comes from Xyliphius kryptos, assembly GCA_025769995.1. Classification (NCBI taxonomy): domain Eukaryota; kingdom Metazoa; phylum Chordata; class Actinopteri; order Siluriformes; family Aspredinidae; genus Xyliphius; species Xyliphius kryptos. Next base: position 2,793 of record JAOUQT010330459.1, read on the forward strand.
TTATCTGGATGTCAACCTGGGTCAAAAGTTCAAACTTTAAACATACATTTTTATGTTAAATTCTGAAAAATATGTGCATTCATTATATTCACAGTATTTAAAAAATGACCTCCAGTGCCACTAAGTATAGAACATTTTTTGCCAAATAATTATGAAACCAGTAGACCCAAACACCACAAGTGCAATATTAATATGCATATACAGTGTAATGTAGTTCAATGAATTCATAGAATACTTTTTTTTATTTTACTTGTTTTTCAGAGAAAATGAGCCATGGTCATAGATTCTGAGGGTCAAATAATAACAAATTACATTATTTATTCTTTTAGTAAACATTAAAAATGGGTCTCACAGACTCAAACACCATTCTGTTTAAATAGCTTTACATTCTAAACATAATGCACATACAGACATAAATAATGATGGAAAATACAAACCCGATTCCAAAAAAGTTGGGACAAAGTACAAACTGTAAATAAAAATGGAATGCAATAATTTACAAATCTTAAAAACTGATATTGCACTCAAAAACTCATTTGTAATTTTGTGACAGCAACACATCTTACAAAAGTTAGGACAGGGCAATAATAGGCTGCAAAAGTTAAAGGTACCAAAAAAAAAGCTGGAGGACCAACTGGCAATAGGTCATTAACATAATTGAGTATAAAAAGAGTATCATGGAGTGGCAGCAGCTCTAAGAAGTAAAAATGGGAAGAGGATCACCGAAAGAGAATATCATCAAAAGATTCACAGAATCTGGAAGAATCTCTGTGCGTAAGGGTCAAGGATGGAAAACCATACTGGGTTCCCGTGAGCTTCGGACCTCAGACGGCACTGCATCCCATACAGGCATGCTTCTGTATTGGAAATCACAAAATGGGCATTATCTGTGAAAACAATTCACTGTGTTATCTGCCGTTGTCAGCTAAAACTGTATATTTCAAAGAAAAAGTCGTAACAAAAAACGTCAATACAAGATCCAATAGCGCAGTCTTCTATGGGCCAAGGCTCATTTAAAATGGACTGTGGCAAAGTGGAAAACTGTTCTCTGGTCAAACAAATCAAAATTTAAAGTTCTTTCATGTAAATCAGGGATGCCGTGTTTTTCAGACTAAAAAAGAAGGATGACTCAAGTAGTTATTAGTGCTCAGTTCAGAAGCCTGCATCTTTGATGGTATGGGGTTGCATTAGTGCATGTGGCATGGGCAGCTTATACATCTAGAAGAACACCATCAGCGCTGAAAGGTATATCCAGGTTCTAGAGCAACATATTCTCCCAGCCAGACAATGTCTCTTTAAAGGAAGACCTTGCATTTTCCAACATGACAATGTCAAACCACATACTGTATCATTTACAGCATCATGTGGAATAAGGGTCTGGGTACTGAACTGACCAGCCTGCGGTCTATATAGAAAAGATTTGGCGCATCATAAAACAGAAGATACGACAAAAAAGACCTAAGACAGTTGAGCAAATAGACTCCTACATAAGACAAGAATGGGTTAACCTATCCCTCAACTTGAGCAACTTGTCTCCTCAGTCCACAGACGTTTACAGACTGATTGTAAAGCGAAAAGGGGATGTCTCACAGTGGTAAACATAGCCTTGTCCCAACGTTTTTCAAATTTGTTGTCACAAAATTTAAAATTACCTGAATTTTCATTTTAAATGATAAATTTTCTCTGTTTAAACATTTAATATGTCAACTTTTTTGATACTCTTAAGGGCAACATGTAGAACCAAATATAAATAAAATACCCTAAACCATACCCATTTGGTTTTGTTTATATTTATTGGTTTGATATCATGTTACCTACCAGAGGTTACACGCATGAGAGGAAAGGTAAGTAAATCACATGTGTCCCTTTCAACTTGTGCGCATGGCTTGGCCGGTGTGAAGTCACACAGTATTTTGTATGCTAGCTGTCACTTAATTGTTGCTTTTCCTTTTACTTAATATGACAGTCATATTTTACACTGCCATGCTGTATGACTTATTTGCATTTCTGTACTTCATCCGTCATTAGACTTCTTAAATAATACATGTAACTACAAGAAAATATGATAATAGAGAGGCTTTATTTTTTAAACAAGCGTTATGTGTAGGTTTTCATTTTCCTTTTAGCAGCTGAGGCATGTAGCATGCCATGTAAAAAACCCCATACACACACGCAAACACACCCCTCCAGAGAGTCATAACTTCCTGTGAAGCATGAGCCATGTGATTGCATAATGAAAGCCCACACCAGTCCAGGGGTAATAGATCTAAAGTATGTATAATCTCACCAGAAATCTGTGTCGGTTTTGGTTCTGTGAAACAAAATGTTTTTGCTATGGGTTTACTAGTCACATTGATAGCCAGGACCAATGAACTGAAGCACTTTATGAACTATGCTACAATGTCTTTAACCTGCTTTCAGTGCAGAATCTCACAAATACTTCAATGGTTTTTCAGATACAGTAAGGGTAGTTTCTATATACCGCACACCAGTAGAATAAAGTCAGATATCTCTGTTGTAGTTAAACTTGTAGATATATGTAGATTTTAGAAGGATTTACATTTTAACTTAATTGAAGGAACTATTAAAGAATGAATATAATGATTCTAATTCAGTATTTGTTCTTTTCAGGGTGCAATATAGCCAATAGTGGGAATGCAGGCCACATTGGTGGTAAATACCTAGGATGGAAAGTCAATCCATTCTAGGGCATCATGGCCATCACATAATAAAATACTGTACCAGTTATCACTACTGCATTTTTATTATATTAGAATATGTAAGGCAACCTGAAAACCAATAGGAAGCCAACACACGCACACAAGGACAGCACATGTATCAGACGATACAGATCTTGAGCTCAAGATCGAACTGGAGATCCTGTAACTATATTACTGTGAAGTTCCAGGCCATTTGTTCAGTCATATACATTTTCAATACCCACTTAATCCACTTCACTCTATGACACATACACTCACACAGAGAGTTGTCATTGCATTGAAGAACTGGCACGTTTTACGCCGGATACCCTTCCTGAGTCAAACTTTACATCTTTAGGCTTTGGACCGGACAATTTAACATCTCCAGTTCACCTAGCATGCATGTCTTTGGACTGTGGGGGAAAATTGTATTACCCAAAGAAAACCGATGCAAACAATAGAACATTCAAACTCCACACAAAAAGGCGACCGCACAACCACTGCATCACTGTGCCACACACCAAGAACTACATATCATGATTATTTAATTTTAAAAATATTATGGGTTCACAAGTTTAACATGTTGATCCTAGATTAAATAGTATGTACAAATACAAAGCTAAAAATTAAATTATTCTGGACCTAATAAATTATGTTAGAATTTAAGTTGCTATCTGTCATTTTGGGCAACATTTTGGTTTTAGAGACCAAACAATGTTATAGTACACACTATTCTATTCAATATTATTCTCATTTACAACATGCAGTCACTATGCAGAGTAGACTAGAAATAAACTTATTTATTTAGTAAACGTTTATTTTGAATTTGTCAGAATTAATGTATATAGTAACTAGTAAATACTTTAAATATGCTAAAATAATGAATTCAATTCAATTCAATTTAATACAATTTTATTTATATAGCGCTTTTATATATATTTTATATATATATATTTATATAGCTATTTATATAGCGTCACAAAGCAGCTTAATGAGAATGATATAACGTTTATACATATAAATTTGAGCTTTAATAAGATACATTTTTTCCCCAATGAACAATAATCAAACTAAAAGAAGTCAGTATTTGCCGTACCATTCCCTTAAACAGAGTAACCCCTAAACCCTTAACCCCTTAAACCCTTTAACCCTTAAACAGAGTTCCAAGGTAATATTTGTGCATAGGTATAAGTAAAGTGCAGCCTGGACAGCCCAGGAGCATTAATAATTGGCATTAATAATCCCTGGAGCTGCAACAGCTGACAAAGGATTGGGCTGCTCATTCAGCTCATCCCTATCCCATTAAGCACATGAAGCACTGCAGCCAGCCATCACATTGCAATGACACCAGATGATTTGAAATAAGTACAGTATCATGAAGAGTCTGTTACTGTTCTGCTGAAGAATTTGACACATTTCTTTTTTGTACATAAAAATGTCTGTTTTTGTCTTCGTTACTAACACAATAAATTATTTTTTTGCTGGAAAAGTGATGTTTTAATATTGAACATCATTATGTACTGACTGAATAATACAGAATTCATAAAAAATAAGCATTTATATCATAATGTTTACCATTAAACATGGTATTTATACACAAAGACTTATGTGCCCTCTAAAGTTGAACCTTCAGTAATTTTATCATCTCCAAAAACAACATTGAATTGCTGTCTGCCACGTTGTCTTTTTATTTTTCTCCCCTCCCTGTCTCTCATACTGTACCTCCTCTACCCAGCTTCATTTTTCTTCTGTCTCTCTCTCTCTCTCTCTCTCTCTCCTGCTGCTCTCTAAGTAGTTCTTTGCAGAGACGTATGATGTGGTGGATGTAGGATTAAAGGGAGTGACAGGTTCATTCAGCAGCTTCCTGTACATTTTAAATAGCATTTAACCCTGCCTTGTATTTAAATTTCTCGAGTATCGGGTCAAATATTTTGATAAATAAATAACAAGCACCATCATATAATATAATATTGTTTATGCAGTTGCTTATGAAAATACCATAGTGACATGATAGAAAGTGTGGGAGTTCTTTTTTTTTAATACCTTCCCCCAGATTTTCTGGAGAATGTTATACATTTATTAAGTTATTCATTTTTATACCCGCTTCAGGGTCATAGGAAAGACGGTGCCCAGCCAGCAACTTGGAGCACGAGGGCAGGAACAACCCTATACAGAGCGTCAGTTAATCATAGGGCCCACACACACACACAATCCCACACTAACAGGCAATTTAGAGACACCAATTAACCCATAATGCATGTCTTTATAATGTGGACTACCTGGAGAAAACCCATGCAAAAACAGAAAGAACATGCAAACTCCACACAGAAATTTCCCAAGTCGCCACACCCCGGGCTCGAACCTGAGATATTATTGCTGTGAGGCCACATGACTATCCACTGCACCACTGTGCAGCCATTTTTATTTAGAAAACAAATATATTTCATCACTGAGTCTTCTTTCATTGATCCATTTTGTTTGCACAGTAGAACACAGACCACATATCAGATGTTAAAATGACCACATTTTACAATATTAAAATGCCAGCAGGGCATAAATCGGACCACTAATTAGTTTTCCATTTTGCCTCCATCCAGTTTTAGAAGACCTTTAGAACATGAGAAAAGATGGAGATTGTTTTCAGGATTCAGTTGACATATGGTTTCTACTTGCACTAAACTGTGCTAACAGAAAATGAATTCCGGATACATGTATTGGATTAATGACATTCAAAAGACACTCTTTTGTTGAGCGACTTACAAAAGTGCTTAGTCATTAATTTGTGATGTCAAATTTAATTCTGAAAGACGTGAATTCAGGTTATCTAGAGCTGGGGTACTGCTAGAATTTATTTATAAGCACAATTATTAATAAGTACAAACAATAATCATCAGTATATGTTTTGTTTAATATATGTTTAAATTAAGTCAGGATTGGTCCAAAATCATGTACTATTTAAAAAAAAAAAGAAAGCAAGGTATATTTTTACTTATCATCAAAGGAGCAAATAAAAGTAAATGTCACCCTCATTCTGACCTGCTATATAGTGGACGAATTCATGTACACACTGAATAAGAAATACTACGGACCTCTCAACAGGCAAATGGTTAGACAGAATTTGTCCTGTCTGGGTAGAAAACTAACAGTCACTTTACACTCACTATAAAATAAAATAAAGGTGTCTTTTAGCAACATTACAACATGCATATGTGCTTTAATGTGGGACACACACATACCCACTTAAGTTCTGTAAAGTAAAGGATGAGTAAAATCTCCAAGAAACTGAGGAATTTAAAAAATAATATGGTGCAGAACATGTGGGCAGTCAAAAGAGGCAGCACATATTGAGCGTGTATATTCCTAAAATAAGGACACTGCAGAAAAGTGTTGTAGGGCACTCTGGATACAGGAGTATCAGGATACAGGTTACAAATAATACAAATAATCAGAGAAACCGAGATTGATCTCTCTGTGACATCACACATTATATTTTCTCCCATATGATTGTATTGAGTGACATTTGAAGAGTGATAACGTAAACAAAGACTTTGAGCACTCTGCCCAAAGCAGTCTGTCTGTCCACTTAAATATATACGACACACACAGATTTACAAAAATAGGTTCACACAATAACCAAAGGTTTTAAAAAGTTCCTAGAAAGGACCTAAATAATCATACATTTTTGGTTATACAACATTTAATCTCATTATTAATTCTAAAGTGCATTATTTATTAAGTAATATTACTTTTTTAATAACTACAGTGAAATAAGAAGAAAGGTGAGTTGTGAAATCACAAAGTCCACAAAAAAGTCCTGGAAATGTAATATTCTTTATAAAGGGTTGGCCTCGGTTAATTCCACTGTACTTATGGCATGACTATAGGTTTTAGTTTTTATTGTTCTGTTTAAGTTAATTTTAGGATCAATAAAGATCTTGATACAACACACACAACCTTATGGTAACATTACAACATGCTTTGACATACATTTCTATTAAATCACAGAGCTCTGCTAAAAAGGGGGCTGTAATATGCATGAAGTGCAACTTATTCTCTATAAAAAACTATATGATTATATTCAAATCTTCTGACTGCCTGGCTAAGTTTTTGTGCATTTTATTTATTATGTTTGTTCCTTTACGTGTATATCTAGTAAATCTGTAGTAGTTATGTGGTGTAGGAAATATGTTTCGTGATCTTTCTCAAAATTACTTCTCAACAAGCAGCAGACAGAATATAGACAGATTAACACACAATGCTCGAAGAAAAAAATAAAATGTTGAGAAGGACAATGTACAAATTAAGACTTGAGGATGTATTATTATCCCATATTGTTTATGGATATTCTTTTAAATAAGTTTGTAGTCGCTTTTGCATAGTTATTATGAACTTATTGTACCCTGAGACAGACTAAGCATGCTCTGGAAGTGAGGGAGCAGCATCCTCTTGTGGTTAGAAACAAAGATGTCTACATAAAGAGACTAAACGTTGATGTAATATATGTACTGTATGTGTGTGTTTGATGTGTGTGTGTTGACTGTATACAAGTAGAGACTTCCTTCTGTGCCCTTTTAATAAAAATTCCTACTTTCATACTGAAATGAATGTGAACAAAACAGGACATAAAACAGTTGTGGAGTAATAATAATATTTGGAAGAAAAATATTAGATTTGCATTTCATGAAGGAAATCCTCTAGTATTAAAAATATGTCAGGTAGCAAAAAGAGATTGATTATTCTTGCTGATCATTTTGATGTGAAAAATTGGGTGAAGTGATAAAAGATTGCTAGAGTTATGAAGTTAGTTTACAGAATGTAAAATTTAAAAAAGTACAAGTAACAATGAGCATAGAGCATCTCTATAAAATAACATTTAAATTGTAATTCCATGTTACAGTTTGAACATTTGACTGAAAATCATATGAGCCATCAACAACTGACATCACATACCACAGGATCTTACAGGGAGATATTTGAAGAATGAAAAAGTGAAGAGTGTGATCACTCCCTTTGAAGCCAGCCTTTAAATGACAGGAACACAAGTTTCATCTTATACACAAGTTATATATCTATACATAAGTCAATGACAATATAACATCTCCAGTTCATCTAGCGCGCATGTCTTCAGTCTGTGGGAGGATACTAAAGTACAAGAAGTAAACCCACACAAACATGGGGAGAACATGCAAACTCCACACAGAAAGTCCTACTTGATCTGAGGCAACAGCACTATTCACTGTGCAACCGTGCCACGCCATAAATATGTGGAAGAAGTTTTAAGAAGAAAAATTATAAGGTAGCCCTCCTTGTTTTACCTGTGTAGAGTTTGCATGTTCTCTAGTGGTTTCCTCTGGGAGCTCCGGTTTCCTCCCACCGTTCAAACGCATTCAGTAGGCTAATTGGTGTTGCTAAATTCTTTTTATAGCTGACACAAGATTAGGAATCTCAGTCAAATTATCCCTATCCCACAAAGCACACCTTTGCAGCCAACCATTGCGTCAGTGTTTGACAATATAGAGCTTTACAAAAGCTATAATATATTAGCATCCAAGAATACATCGCTTAGGATAGACTTGTGATAATCAGCCTTGCTAGTGATATCAATTTACAGTGATGCATTTAATACTCATGATCAATATCTACACCAAAGAATAAAATCTCTTTCAACATTCTTTTTCTCCTCTATATGCCCACATCTGCTGTATGTTTTTATCCACAAGAGGATGCTGCTGTCTCACACAGAACATGTTTATCTCAGGAGATGCAGAGCTTTCTTTGTATCCTACAGTTAATCACAGACTTTAATACAGACTAAATAAGGATGGGTTTACCTTTAGAATCCTCTTTCATCTTTCCTCTTATCATTTCAGGGATTTTTCTACGACACTGTTGCTGTCCGGCTTGCTCTTTTAGGGATAAATGTAAAAATTAAACATCAAGATTAAACAACATGCTGATACTTATTTCTGTGAATACGTTTGATTTATTTGGATTGATAGGAGCTCACTGTGTTTGTGAATATCTAATATTGCAACTTTTTGTGTGGCATTGCTTTAGTGATTTGATGAAGCATTATGAATATTCATAGCAGTGATCATAAAGCTCCTGGATGGAACTCAGAGATTGTTCTAAAAAAATGGCAAAAAAAAACACAACAATCCCTATTTTACACCGCATTATACCCATCAACATAGTGTTGCTTCATTTTGCATAAACGGATCACAGAAGTATGCTTTGACCCTGCTTATATCACTCAGGAACATTTTGCTAGACATTATGTACAAGAGGAGACATCATTTTGATGTGATATTAGACCAGATTAAGTAAACAGCTCAACAACTCCCACATTTCCATACACACAAATTAATTCATACTTATATATCTCTGGAAATTCTATTTAATACTCACTGCTTCACAACACACACTTAACAATGCTAATTACAGTGTAAACAAAAGTTCAGTAAACTGTGTTTTCAATATTTTAGGTTTTTCTGCACAATTTGCATCATAAATGAACTGAGGTTTAAACTTATATAAGATGGTCAGATCATATTACATTTGAATTAATAGTGTAAATGTGTTTTATAATGGACAGGATTATTCTAAAAAACAGAAAGCATGGAGCGAAAATTGGTATGTTGTCAATATGAGCGATATGCAACCACACTTTAGTTTATACATTTCAGCAAAATTAGTTTAGCCTGTCCACCTAGTGGTATATTCATGGGCAGTGCAGGAAAACCAGAGTATCCAGAGGTAACAAGCATAGAAGCTCAGTGGGGCAGTATACTCTTTCTATAGAGCACAAAAGCAACATGGCTGTGTACACGATCCAGGTTCGTAAACTCCAAAACACTGTCATTTGTAATCACCTTCCACTGTTTCTAATTTGTGTTTTCCTTACAGATTTTAAGAATCAAATCAAATATCAAGTAAGATTTGGTTTGTTCTTTGAAGCCCCTGTTGGGATATTGTTTCTAGTTTTAAAACTTCTGTTCAGTGAATAAACATGCATATGTCTTCAAACCCTCCAGTGTCTGCCGGCATTACAGTAAATACCAATCTAAAATTAATATACGCTTCTACTCTGTATTTTAAAAATATTTAATGTGTTAAAGTTTTTAAAACTTCCTTAGAGCACTATGCAAGATTTTAAGGGTTTAAGAAAAACCTTCTGCTGAGCTATGAATGATCCTGTAGACTAACAAGAGTATTAGCACTGTGCATATAAGAAAATGAATATTTTAGTCATCTGCATACATCAGACTTGCAAATGTGTCGTGAGTGTGCACCAGAGCTCATGAATTAAGGTGTCGCCATTTGAAGGATTGATTCAAGGGAGAAGAATCTTTGAACAAATAGACTTGAAATACAGCCATATAAATACAGGGCAGTCACTATAAGTGTATGCTAATCTATTGCAACACTGACAAATAGCTATGAAAATATGAATGGGAAGAATTTTTATGGAATCAATTTAATATGAACCCAAATTGATAAAAAAGCATTTTATCACGATAAAAACATTTATTAAACAATATTAAAATAGAAAATATTATTTTGGGCAAAAGATATGACATGGGTAGAATGTGCCCACTGCATGGCTGATCTCAATATAAGAAGATGCCATTGCTTTGGAGGCTCATATTTGTGTTTTGGAGAGATATGTGCTGCTTTTAAAAGTGAAGTTATCATTTTTATTGTATATCAACTTTTAGACAATTTTGATTTGTGCATTTATAACATTTTATGTGTATATATGAAGTGGTATTTGTGGTAATTGAAGCAAGGTGTTGGCAGCATCATGCTGTGGGGTTGTTTTTTACAGCATGAACTGGCATACTAGTCAGTGTCGAGGGAATCATAAATGCACTAATGTCCAGCGACATCCTTGAAGAAATCCTGCTCCGGGGGACTCTGGATAAAGTTAAAAGGTCTCCCAACTATGAAGGTTTTGAAAAAAAATGTAAACCATGCAAATGTACAATATATAATTCAGTGTTAATTAGATTACAGAAGAATAATATAATCAGGGTATTATATCAGTAATCAAAGTCAACATGTGTTTGGAAGCACAAGGATATATAGCTGGAGCTCCTTCTGGGTCAACCCAGACACTTAAGCTTATCCCTTTTGTGACTCTTATTTATCTTTACCTCATGTTTCTGAACTTTACCATGTTTTGAACTTAGCCATGAACTTAGACCTCTGCCAGCTTTTTGAACTCTGCTCTTAATCGCACTTTAGTTGTGATTTTGTCTTTTTTTGGATAGTTAAGTGTTGGGGATATATCCTTGTAGGGGTCATTGCAAGTTAATTAGGTTGAGATATTATTATTTAACACTCCTGTGGTCTATGGGTGAAATCGTCCCATGTTGACTTTCCTATTATATTAAAAATAGGATTTTTTTCATATAATTGCCTAGAAATAACTGATTGTTGCACATATTTCAAAGAAAATAGTTGCTCAATACCTTAATTATGATTCATTTATTCATTCATTCATTATATTCTGCTAAATCCACATAGTGTCACAGGCCAGTTGGTGCCCACCTGGCAACACTAGGCACAAGAGCAGGAACAACCCTAGACGCCACTTTATCTTAGGGCTCACATTCACACATAAGGGCCATTTTAGAGACACTAATTAACTTAATGTGCACATCTTTGTACCTAGAGGAAACCTGTGCAAACCTAGGTCCTTCTTGCTGTGAGGCGACAGCACTACCACTGTGCCAGTGTGCAGCCCACTATTATTATTATTATTATTATTAATAATTGGGGTCAGCCGTGGCTTAATGGATAGGGTAAAGGGCTGGAGACCAAGAGATTGCTGGGTCGAACCCCACTCTAGGAAAGTCATGGCTAAAGTGCCGTTGAGCAAGGCACCCAATCCCCAATTGCTCCCCGTGCGCCTCAGTAGAGTGCAGCACACTTCTCCAGGTGTTCAGCCCTGGATGGGTTAAATGCAGAGAAAGAATTTCCCTACAGGGGATCAATAAAGTATCAATTAATTAATTATTATTATCATTAGTAGTAGTAGTAGTAGTAGTAGTAGTAGTAGTAGTAGTAGTAATAATAGTAAATGTGGACTGAATTGCTTAACGATCAGATATATTTCAAGCGCTAACTGAGATTAATCTTTTGTTCTCATACATTACTTTTACCTAGAAATCTACCTAGAGTCCTTTTTCATCCCTCAAACAAGGTCATCATTCGACAATTTACTTTTTTAGTTTAGACTTTTTTTAAAGAAATTATACTAAAACGTCTTCACTGAAATGCATAATAGATTTGAGCAAAACAGATCCGGAATTTTTGTGTTTTTTGTATTTATGTGCCATGATCATTTTTTCACACAATTTAATTGAATCAATTCACACAATTCTTACATTTCAATGATTAGCAAGGAGCCCTCCTGTTCTCTTTTATTATAGTGTAGTTATTTCCTACTCACATTACTGCATCCTTTTTCTGTTTTCTCCTCATCCTCTTCAACTTAAACTCCCAGCCCACAACATAAAACTGTATTTTTAAAAATGTTATTCTTGTAATCCGACCACAAAATAAAATCATCTTTACAAATGCAATTCAATTATCTGAATTTTGCAGAATTTTGCAGAGCTTCTTTATATGCCATTTAAATCAATATTTCTAACACTGTTACTTCAGTATATTATTAAAGACCTGAATATTGTCAACATAGCTTCTCATAAACAGTGAAAGATGCTGCATGACAGCTTTCCAGACTAGATGGCAGTGTCGATCCTCCTCTCTGTACAAGCTTGTTCTGTTACCTACACTAGAGCTTTTCGGATTTCTAGATAAAAGACATTGGCGTACAACTCTCCTATATTAACTCTGGAGTGTAGTAGGGTGAGAGAGTAACTTATTTAAAATAGTTATATTGCCCCTTCAGGTGTGGTAACCCATATTAGAAGCCATAAAGTGAAATGATTGTCACATTGTATAATGTCTTGTATAAGAAAAGCCACAGAAGTTTGATGAGAGCTTCCCGTGGAATGCTAGTTGATTACAGAAGCACTTACATCTCATTAACACTTGTCTGCATGAATTAGTTTTTTGATTAGGCATACCGTCATGCCATAGCACACAGAGGACCTGGGGATTGTTCTGTTGCAAATAAAAATTTAATTAGTCTGTTCTTATATTAAGTTTACATAGAATATGAATATTAAAATTATTATTAATTAGGTAGGATTTATACCAAATCACTCAAAAGCTTTATTTGTTTGTAGCTAACAATCTATTCAGTCATGTCATTGTGTACTTGTAGTCAATTTATTCTCTTTTATAAATATCTCCACAAAAATACAACTTCTTTCATAGTAGATGCTGGTTTGATTAAGCTTAGCAGATGGCTCTTTCCCAAAAGCTCTGAAGCAGCCAACAGCTCAGCTGCCCATGGGAAATTTGTCCAAAGGTAAAGGCCCAGTCTATTTGTTGCGAGAGCCTTACCTAAATAAAGCAGGCATAAATATACATCAGTGACGCTGCTCCTGGAATTATAAGCACCTGCTTTTGTAATGGGGTATGGCTCTGTAATCCTGTTATTTTTTCCTACGGGGATAAAGAGGCAGCAGTATCTAAAGCGTCCTTGGGTATCTTGAAAGGCGCTATATAAGTTAAATGTATTATTATTATTATTATTATTATTATTACTATTATTATAGCAATTTACCTTATTTAAACAAACTAATATTTATTTGGCAAAAACTAGTCACGATGTGGACCTGCAGTAAATGGAACAGTTCTGGATTCTATTACAGTGAAATAAGACCAGACAATATTAGAAACAGTACAGTGGATATATTAAACAGTACTTTCATAGGCTTCAGTTAGAAAGACCTGCAACGTGATCAGTACAATGCAGGAATTAGCATTTTATACTTGATGTTTAACTCTGTACCTCAAAACACAGATTGATTTTGGTTATTGATAATAAATGAATATCTATTTTCAAAGACCCAAAAAGTTCATTAAAAACGGATATTTGATCTATGTTCTAAACCAGCCATTAGAGAGCACAAGCCATTGTATTTCTAGTGCTGGTCCCAAGACCGGGTAAATGGTGAGGGTTGCACCAGGAAGGGCATACGGCATTTAAAAAAATTGTCAAAACTCTAATGCAAATCATTAAATGTTCCTCCATACCGGATCGGTCGTACTGGTGTACTGGTGACAAACAGAGTACTGGCGGAAATTGGGCTACTGTTTGCCGAAGACGACCAGGAGTGAAGCGTTTGAGGAGACAGGGAGACAGGAATAACATATGAGGTCAGACAGTGAAAGTGAAATTCAACACTTGTAAGACAGAATACATGTGTGTGAATGAGAGGAAGGCAGGTAGAATAGTCAGGCTACAGGTAGAAGTGGTCACAAAGGTGCAGGAGTTCAGATACTTAGGATGAATTGTCCAGGGAAATTGGGAGTGTGGAAAAAAGGTGAAGAAGAGTGTACAAGCGGTATGGAGTGGATGGAGAAACGTGTCAGGAGTGATGTGTGATAAAAGGGTTGCAGGATAAGAGAAAGGAAAGGTTTATAAGAGAGTAGTGAGACAAGCCTTGTTGTATGGTTTGGACACAGTGGCACTGACTAAGAGACGGAAGCAGAGCTAGGAGTTGCAGAGTTTATAATGTTGAGGTTCTTGTTGGTAGTGACCAGGATGGACAGGATTAGGAATGAGAAAATCTGAGGGACAGAACACGTTGGAAAATTGGGAGACAAAGTTAGAGAAGGCCAATTGAGATGGTTTAGACATGAGCAGAGAAGGGACAGTGGATATATTGGTAGGAGGATGTTATAAATGGAGTTGCCAGGCAGGAGGCAGACAGAAAGCCCAAAGAAGAGATATATAGAAGTGGTCAATGTAGACATGCAGGTAGTTAATGTGAAAGCAGAAGATGCAGATAACAGAGTGAAGTAAAAAATATTGACTCGCTGTGTTGACCCCTGATAAAGGGAAAGGCCAAAAGAAGAAGAAACATTTTATTTGTCATCTATGTTCTATTCTGAATAAAATATGGAATTTTGAAACGTTCACATCATTGCGTTCCATTTTTATTTACAATTTGTATAACAATATGCTGAAAATTCTGTGATTCCTTCCACTCCATCCATAAACCTAGCAACTACTTGTAGAGTGCAGTTATTTTACTGACCACTTCTCAGTCTTGTCATGGTAATTCCTTCCTCCAACCTTGTCTACTGAGAAAGGACGTGGAATTAAACAAACAAAACAAGATGTCGAAAAAAATCCAATATGTACAAATACCAGGGTTCGATTATTGAACTCAACGACTCACTGTAGCTACATTAGCATGCTCACCTCCAGAACGGCGAAAGCGGGCGCTTTACACACGGCAGACCGCTGAAATTGCGTCAGCCAGTAGCGAGCTTCCCGCGGATCCCCGCCGATTTCACTGAGAAACGCTTTAACGTCCCGGTAGACCATCGAGCGTTTCGACCACGCACTGCGCTCCGAGGGCGCCACGAAGCTGGTGGCATTCTGCTGAGATTGAATGGGAGTCCTATTCGTCTGAACGACGGGGCTAACTGACAGCATGCGCCGCTGAATTTTAGTGATTTTACGCTGTCCGGAGTTCTGCTGCGGCGGCGCCGCCGGCTTTGACAAAAACTGACCGGCCATCACAATGGCCCTACAACCAGACGCCCCAGCGTTTACTTTAGCCATGGGTCTGTAAAATAAGCTGTATGCCGTTAAGCACGAGCCGGTGTCTACCAGCTGTCAAATACTACTCTAACAAACGCGTTGGATGTTCCTACAGTGTTGCCAACTTCTCAGTAAGGAAAGATGTTATTGGCTGTCCTGAAAGTCGGAAGAATTCGCTAAATGACGTCATTGACTAATTTGCATAAAACAGTATATTTCTATGTATCTAACCCTGAAGACGAGAGGAACGACGTAATGGATGAGACAATTTATTTT
>JAOUQT010330460.1:0-13474 GCA_025769995.1 Xyliphius kryptos
TATCTGCCCAGCGCCTGAGACGTTCTCCCCTGGATGGGCATGGGGAACCCCACCGCAACCCTCATAAAGGAATAAGCAGAAGATAATGAATAAATGAATATTGGGAGTCAAATCTGAGCACAATGTGAGACATTATGAAGATCTCAAAACTAAAACTCGAAAGGAGACACATGTGAGACCGAGGTCTTTATCTCAGAAGACACATTAAAGCAGCAGGAGACTTAAGACTGCTTTATCCTTTCATTTGGTCTCATCGCAGTCCAGGAGAAACTAAGGAGAAGAAGATTGTCTTATTGATTTCCATTTCTCCGGGTGTTTCTCTTACAATTCTTTTGCTTTCTGCACAAAACAATTATTAAATTCCTACAACAGAAGCCTCATATTGTTAGACACGTCGCACACATGGATGGATGAATATGCAAAAATGGTTTCTGCAGCTCATATGATGCCGCGGCAACGGAGATGGAAATGGGTTTTGTCTCAGAATGGAAATTTAATGTTGTCTCATTTATGCACACAACACTTGTCATGGGGGGAAAAATCCAAAGTAAACTTTCCTGACAGACCATTAGGGCATGGAACAGCTCGGCCTTTTGAGCTTATATCATAACCCACTTCATTACCAGAGGCAGAGCTTGGAGATTACATAAACAGTGCCAGTCAAACGTTTGGACACGCCTCCTTTTTTGGCCTTTTTGCGTCACTTATTGTCCATGTTCTCAGTTCCACTTACAGAAACATGGACTTTGTAGTTCTACAATCTGTTTGTGGACTACAGGACATACGGTGTTAGGGGGGTGGTATCTCGGTGGTTAGGGTGTTGGGCTATTAATCTGAAGGTTGTGGGTGCAAAACCCAGGTCCACTGAAGGTACCAATGTGGGTCGTTGAGCAACCTTCATTGCTCCAGGACTTCTGCATCACCCCTGTGTTCTGACCCCAACCAGGTTGGGATACCTGTAAGTCGCTTTGGATAAAACCGTCTGATAAAACCGTCCTCTTTACTCTGTTCTAATGGTCAGGACCCCAACAGTAGCACCACAGAGCAGGTATTATTATGGTGCATTATGTCACTGAGATGTTTAAATGGAACTACAGCAGCACTGCTGCACTAAAACCCCCTCACCGCATCAGTGTCACTGCAGAACTGACCATAAACAATCCACCACCCAAGTTATACCTGTTCTGTGACGCTCCTGACCAACAGAGAACCAAGGGGACTTACAAAAGGCCGTGATTACTATATGTGTATATACAGTTCTGTCAGTCTTACAGCTTTTTTGGTAAATACCTTTTTCATACCAAATCAGGTATAATTTAATACAGATTTGTGTATGGGGGCAGGTGAGGTGATGGCACATGCATGTAATGTGTTTGCAAAATACAATTAAATTATTTTTTTTGATTCATATCCACTAGCTGAGACCAATGTGATGGCTGGTTGTGAGTTACTAAATTGTTATATTCTGTAAATCTAAAACACATTCTATTACATCACTTGCTTTCCTGACGCCGCCTCTCAATTTAAAATCCACATTATATTGCAGCTCTACTTCTCAATAACTTATTCCAGCAGGTTGTTGCTTTAACACACAACACAACATTTTAATGGCAATTAACAGTAAATGGGTCATAAAGAGCTTTTTACATAGATTTAACATCCATCCCTCCATTGTCTTTTGTTCAATCCTATAGTAGTTGCAGTGGGTTTCATTCCCCATTCAGGGGAGAACGTTTTGGGTGCTGGGCAGATACACCCAGGACAGGGCACCCACCTATTGCTGGGGACACGCTCATTTAAACACACAGACTATAGGAGCAATGTAGAGCAGCCAATTTACCTTGAATCCATGTTTTTAAACTGTTGGCGAAAACCAGAGAACATGGAAACTTTACACAGATCGGGATTCAAACTGGGAATTCCCAGCGCTGAGAAGAGAACATGCTAACCACTAAGCCATGAATGAATAAAATGAATAATGTAATCTTAAAAACTCAGACATATATTAGTATGTATAAATAATTACGAGTTAGACTTTAGATTTTTTATTAACAAAAAGTACTGTAATGCGGCAGCATGGTGGCGTAGTGGTTAGCACATCCACCGTAATCGCTGGGGATCCAGGATCGAATGCTGATCTCCCCATGTGAGTGGGGGTTTTCCCTTCCACAGTCCAGAAACATGGATTCAAGGTGAATTGCCCCTATATGTTGTGCGTAAGTGGTAGTGGTGTGGGAGTGGTGGCTCAGTGGTTAGGGTGTTGGACTATCAATCTAAGAGTTGGGGGTTCAAATCTCGGGTCCACTGAAGTTACCATTGTGGGTCCTTGAGCAAGACCCTCAACCCTCATTGCTCCAGGGTGCTGTTTCAACCCTGTGTTCTGATCCCAACCAAGCTGGGATATTTGTAAGTCGCTTTGGATAAAAGCGCCTGCTAAATAACTAAATGTAAATGTGAGTGACTGCACCCTGTCCTGGATATGAGCCCGAAACATCCTCCCTAGCGACCTTTTTAGGAGATTGAGCTATAATAAGAAAAGATAATAAGAAAAGCTAAAATACTACAAAAATGAATCTAGATTTTCTTACCTGTCTTTTAAAGGCCACATTAATGCTCCACCAATCAGGAGCCAAAACAGAAACACCAGACGAACAGGGTGGTCAATGGAGCGCATTATGCTCAGCTTTGACTTGACTTTCTATGCAAATGACACAACAATAAAAAAACCTTTAATACCCTTTTTTTATTTTTATTTTAAAGAGTGAACATGATAACTAATCAGCTCAGATTGCTAACATTGCTCTGCTCACCTGGAACTCCTCAGTTTGAACACACAGCTGACTCCTCATTCACTCATTAACGCCAGCAGCTTCACGAGGAGGTGTTATGTAAACTTTATTCAAGCGTGTACGTAACCTGAGGTAATTTGGGGTCACGTGGTTTCGGGTACGTTGAGGTTCGTTAAAAAAAAACAGTCATGTGATTCGCTGCATTGTTTTTTTTCACTGAGTTAATTAAAAAGAAAAAACTCTGAGCAAAAAAAACGGCTGAAAACAGTCGGTTTATAAATCAATGCCCCTAAAATCACCGCTCCGTCTTTATGTAACGTTGTATATGGAGTGTTGTTATTCACCTTGACCGCTAGATGTCAGTGTAGGATTTGTTTAACACTTTTCGGCGCACTGCCTTTCGTCCGTGGAATGTTTCTTTTTTTAAGGTGATTCACCGAAAGCAAACATTTTTTTTACCACGCTGCCAAGTTATTATGAATTTATTACACCGAAAATGAAATTTTTATTAGATCAATTACCCAAAGTAAAGACGTGCTGACGGGCCACCGGTGTATAAAATCAAGCAGCTAGGCATGCAGACTGTTTTTATAAACATTTGGGAATAAATGCTCTCATCTTAGTGAATTCCAGCGAGGAACTGTAATAGGATGCCCCCTGTGCAACAAATCCAGTCCTAAATATTCCACAGCCATAGGGCCAAGAAGTCGCCAACTTTCTGCAGTCAATCACTACAGAACTCTAAACTTCATGTGGCCTTCAGATTAGCTCAAGAACATCCAAGACATACATAACCAAGTGCAATGCGACACGTCAGATACTGTGGTGTAAAGCATGCCGCCACTGGACTCTTGAGCAGTGGAAACTCGTTTTCTGGAGTGATTTTGTCCATCTGGCCATCTGATGGGCGAGTCTGGTTTTGGCGGTCACCAGGAGAACATTACTTGTCTGACTGCATTGTGCCAAGTGTAAAGTTTGGTAGAGGGGGGATTCTGGTAAGGAGTTGTTTTTTGGGAGCTGGACTTGGCCCCTTACTTCCTTTAAAAGGAACTCTGAATGCTTTAGCATACAAGACATTTTGGACAATACCATGCTCCCAACTTCATATGTGAGTCAAGGCAGGTGAGTGAATACTTTTGGCAATATAGTGTATAGGGGCAATTTAGAGCAGCCAGTTCATCTTAAATCCATGTATTTGGACTGTGGGAGGAAACCTGAGACACTGTTACCAATTTTTAAATAAGGAGAGCAGCTATTGGCTGTCCTAAAAGTCCCTAAATGATGTCATCGTCCAATTTGCATAGTAGTCCATTGTGTGTTTAAGGAATAAACATTGTGGGAGAGTAAACTGGGTAAAAACACCCTAAATATTTTAAATGTTTAAAAAATCACTAAAATAAGCCTTTATTTTTTTTTTTTTAAATTAATGACTTTAATGTTTTGTTTAGAGCAGCGGTTCTGAATGGGCCTCGGCCCAGGACCCACATGTTCTCATGTCACCTTCCACTTTTATAGAATACAGACTAAACCATTCATTCATATATTATCTCCCACTTAATCTTATATGAGGGTTGCTGCAGATACATCCAGGACAGGGCGCCAATCCATGGGCACACTAACTTGCACACACACAAACACACTATATGGGGCAATTTAGAGCATTCATTATACCTTCAATCCATGCTTTTGGACTGTGGGAGGAAACTGGAGAACCCGGAGGAAACCCACAGGGACACAGGAGAACAGGGAAACTCAATCTGGATCGGGATTCAAACTGGGAATCCAAGCGCTGAGAGGCTGTGTGAGTGAGTGTTGATCTTTTTCCATAGAAACAAAGCATGGACGAGGTGAGGGACAGACACTGTGTAAGATAAATACATTTATATTTACATCCTTCATTAGGGGTGCAGTTTGGACTCTTTGGGTCTCTCTGAGTGCTGAGGACAGAAACTAAATATAAGGGTCTCCATTATATTATACATCCGGAAATGTGGCTAGTCACATAAAAAAAAGCTTCCAGAGTGTCTGAAAAGTCGCCAATTTGGCAACAATGACCGGTGAACCTGAAGGAAACCCACACGGGCACGGGGAGGACATGGAAACTCCACCCAGATCGTAATTTGAACCTGGATGCCCAGCGCTAAGAGAAGGACATGATAACCACCATGTGCGTATAGTTTAAACTAAGAATGACTGGGTGAGTGATGGACCCTAGAACTGGTTCCATTGTGTGCAGTCATGTTAAAGTCCATCCTCATCACCACATCTGGCCATGGTGACTCAGTGGATAAGATATTGGACTTTGCTTAAATGGAACTCTCACCCCCTTAACTTCTCGTTAAATAAATATAATTTTAAAAACCTAAAAAACTTCCCATTCCGAGGAGTTGCTCAAGGTTCAATTTGTAGGTCCCCTCTTGTTGTGAATGGCCTCTTTGCTCTGATTATTTTGACACTTTTTATTTTACTAGTCTCCCCTTTTTTGGTCTAATCTAAGTCCAAAACCACATCCTGCTACACAATATAAAAACTGCAGACAGGAATCGGTCGTACGTCCAAAGCTGCACCAGGCAAAATTCAGTAAGTGAAAACTACTGAACTGCATCTTGAAGTAAACACCATTATGTAATGTTTAATGAGAAGAGAGAAGAGGAAGTGATGTAAGAATTAACCCATATTTCCTTGATCCATCCATCTGAACGACCGACCCACTGACCAATCGAACAGACCCAATGACCCATCCGTCTGAAGGACCGACCCACTGACCGATCGAACAGACCCAATGACCCATCCATCTGAACGACCGACCCACTGACCGATCGAACAGACCCAATGACCCATCCATCCGAACGACCGACCCACTGACCGATCGAACAGACCCAATGACCCATCCATCTGAACGACCAACCCACTGACCGATCGAACAGATCCAATGACCCATCCATCTTAACAACCGACCCACTGACCGATCGAACAGACCCAATGACCCATCCAACGACTGATCGACCCAATGACTGGTCATTGGAACAATCAGTTGTTGGATCTGTCGTTTAAACGGTCATTGGGTCAGTCCGTCATTGGATTGGACAGTGGGTTCAGTCATTGAGTCTGTCAATTGTTTGAACAGTTGGGTGTTTGATTGATCCAACGGCCGACTGTCCTAATGACCCACCGAGCGACGTAACTACCAACTGACCCAATGACTGATCAAAAAACCGACAGACCCAACGACCGATAAAATGTCTGACAAACCCATCAAGTGATTTTAAAAAAAATGTATTTTCTTTTTTTTCTCCTCTCAGGATACATTTCCCAGTCATAATCTCATTTTAATAAATGTCAAGCATCATGTGTTACACTCTGCACAAGATTCACAATTAGTATTTCATACCCCGCCAACATTTACTTTACTGTGTTCTCCATTCACAGGAACATGGAGAACATCATGGAACAGCACACTGAGTCCAGGTAGCTGCACCGCTCAAATAGCAATCCGCCACCTGGTTTTTAAAGGGCATGGCGAGTGACAGGCTAATTAGTTTATTGTATGTTATGCTCAAAACTCACATTTCTAGCTGCCATGGCGTATTTTCCCATAGTTATGATGGCATGGACATATATCAAGCTGCTATGTTGACAGCTTGCTAAATATCGTCCATAATAGGTCCCTGATCTTTTCCGTCCTCGTTGCTCACAGTGAAAATCACAGCATCTGATTAACCTTTATTTCTGTTGCTGAAATTATTCCACACTCATGTTAAAGTCCTTAATTTACTGTAAATGTCAGTACGTTTAGATCAGAATGCAGAGACAGATACTGGTTCCATTATATTCATTTGTGATTCTGGAGGTTTGTTCTGTTTCTTCATTTGTACCGTCTACCTTTAAAAAGGCTTGGCATTTAACGTTGTACATAATACAGCCTTTATTCTCAGGTTCAAAGGCATTTTAAAGCCGTTTTGATCCCAACATTCTGTACAGCCGCGGTATCTGCCGTCATCTGTGCTCAGGAATAACTCTAGGCGAGGATGCGAGAGGGCCGATCCGATGAAAACTGGCCCAAACGTGCACTTGCTTTCCGAATAAATGATGAAATGTGATGAAAAATGATTCTATAAACCGATTCACCGACTCATCCTCACTGCCTCAGAAATTCCAGCTTGACGGCCCGAACAAAAGCGCTTTGTAGGTTCAGAAACGTCTCGGCGCGTCTCCTGCACTGGCCGAACGCCAAGTCAATATCACTGCGAAGCTTCTTTAGCGGCATGAAGCTTTATATCTGCCTATAAAGCTCTGGTTGAGTTCCCTGTCGGTGGCAAGAAAAGTGAGCGCCACACAAAAGCACAGGGAACTTCAAAGGTTCCTCTCTGTGGGACAAACCCAAAATCATGCAGGTGTGTTTATTTTTCTCAGGTTTTAGGAGTCCACGTCGAAACTAATGAAGCGTGGGAGAAAAGTGAGCCACAGCAGTCTGGGATGGTGAACTATGGACCAATACACATGTTGAATTACTGGTTCTTGAGATTTATGGAGTAGAACCGACCCACAGCTTTAAGCACTTTTATTTTACTTAACATTTTAAACAGATTTTTAATAAATGCTAGTTAAAAGCCCTGTTCTCTTGGACCCACCATCGTACACTTGTGCAGAAATGTGCCGTGGTGTCTTGTGGCTTGTTTCCCGCTGAGAGACGACCTGTTGCTGCCAACACGGCCGAATGGCATTGGGAGCCAACGGTGAACTATAAATGTAAATATTTATATGGCCCAAATGCCCAAAACCACATCTGGTCTACATCTGGTAGACATATCTCACTGTAACCCACATGCGAACAATAAGTGGCTTATAAATAAATAAAACTACACATCTGCTAAAGATGGCACTGCCACCTACATGTACATGTGAGCCACCATGTGACAATGTGAGGCCTTAATCCGGTGCACCCCCGCTGGAGAACATGCCCACACAGTTCACTGGTTACTTCTGCCACATGCATCCCCATCCGTCTCAGGTTTATTCACCAAAATCTAGTGGGGTGGGGCGGAGGGGGGTCTTAGGATGTATGCACCAACTCCTGCATCCTGCTCCTGGTCTGTGGAATCTTTCTCCCCATTGTATGTGATTTTACAACTTATAAGGCTTCACACGTCATTAGGCGTAGCAACATCAGGTGCAGTAATCTCCCTGATCAACGTGTCGGTTCTGCCTCTACTCCACCCAGCGCAACCGTACTAGCGTCACACCACATCTTGCAGATTTCATGAAAATGAGGGCCATATTAAATTTGCTGTTCCCTAATAATGTCATAGCATTTCTCCGGTCTTCATTGTGTCCCAGCGACTGACGTTGAGTCTTGCTCACCTACTCACTGTCTATGTAAAGAGGAAAGAAAAGTGGGGTGGGCAGAGCAAGCAAATGAGCCAGCCGTAATGTTGAAGTAGAGGGCGCTAGATTGGAATTGTTTCCAGGCATTGTGCAACAGCTTCACGTCTCAGTGTTGTGTGTATCTGTGTTATGTCCGAGAATTGTGTCCCAGTGTCGTGTCTCAGCATTGTGTCTTAGCGTTGTTTACCAGCGTTGTGTCCCAGCATTGTGTCTTGGCGTTGTTTACCAGTGTTGTGTCCCAGTGTCGCGTCTCAGTGTTGTATCCCGGCATTGGGTCTTAACGTTGTTTGCCAACGTTGTGTCCCAGCGTGTGTCCCAGCGTTGTGTCTTAGCGTTGTTTACCAGTGTTGTGTCCCAGTGTCGTGTCTCAGCATTGTGTCTTAGCGTTGTTTACCAGTGTTGTGTCCCAGTGTCGCGTCTCAGCGTTGTATCCCGGCATTGTGTCTTAGTGTTGTTTACCAACGTTGTGTCCCAGCGTTGTGTCTTAGCGTTGTTTACCAGCATTGTTTACCAGCATTGTTTACCAGCGTTGTGTCTTAGCGTTGTTTACTAGCGTTGTGTCCCAGCGTTACGTCTCATCATTGTATCCCGGGATTGTGTCATAGCGTTGTTTACCAGAGTTGTGTCCCAGCGCTGTGTCTTAGCGTTGTTTACCAGTGTTGTGTCCCAGTGTCGCGTCTCAGTGTTATATCCCGGCATTGGGTCTTAACGTTGTTTGCCAACTTTTTGTCCCAGCGTGTGTCCCAGCGTTGTGTCTTAGCGTTGTTTACCAGTGTTGTGTCCCAGTGTCGCGTCTCAGCGTTGTATCCCGACATTGTGTCTTAGTGTTGTTTACCAACTTTGTGTCCCAGCATTGTGTCTTAGCGTTGTTTACCAGCGTTGTGTCTTAGCGTTGTTTACTAGCGTTGTGTCCCAGCATTACGTCTCATCATTGTATCCCGGGATTGTGTTATAGCGTTGTTTACCAGCGTTATGTCCCAGCGCTGTGTCTTAGCCTTGTTTACCAGCGTTGTTTACTAGCGTTGTGTCTTAGCGTTGTTTACCAGCGTTGTGTCTCAGCGTTACGTCTCATCTTTGTATCCCGGCATTGTGTCATAGCGTCGTTTACCAGCGTTATGTCCCAGCGTTATGTCCCAGCGTTGTGTCTTAGCGTTGTTTACCAGAGTTGTGTCCCAACGCTAAGTAAGTAAATGAATATAAACATATAATCTTGTGAACATATAACAGAGCGTGTATAACATGTACTGTTAAGGTTCTTAATGTTTGTGAGACGTGTTCCGTGACACTGTTGCCATAGTTTGCTCTTTAAGGAGCAGATATATTTTTTTTGTTACTGAATTTCTTTAACAAATTCCAAACTCTGCAGACCGTGTTGTCATGGAGTTGTGTTCTTTAAAGACCTTTTTTAAACTGTTGTCACGAATGTTAGAACATGCTGAGACCTGGACGGTGTGACCTCAAAAAGAACCGATCTCAAACTGAACAGCTCGCGCTCTGAGGCTCCAGCTGGAGTGGAATGTATGAGGTTCTGGTTGTGGGCTTACTGTTCTTTAGTATTATTATTAAACACTTTCAAATGAGCTGATTTATCTTTAATTAATATAATAATCTGGATAAATTACAGTGTAATGGTTCTATAAGATGTTATATGATTTATAATAATTCTGTTCACACAGATATTGGAATGTAAATCAGAAGATTCATATCATTATCACACAGCGGGAAACGGCAGAAACTTCAAACCAAATCATAACATCAAAGGAACGTTAGTGATGTCATAAACCAGCTTTAATTAAAACCATTTAAACTTCCAAATAACTCAGTCATGGGTTCCTCTCGGCTCACCTGTGAGTGTGTATCTGTGTGAGTGTGTGTGTGGTTGTATGCACATATGTTCATATACAGTGTGGCAAAAAGTATTGTCAGCCACTGATTGGGCATGGTCTCCTACTTAGAAAGATGGGAGAGGTCTGTAATGTTCATCATAGCTACCATTTAACTGAGAGAGGCAAAATGAGGAAAAAAAACATCCAGGAAATCACGTTGTATGATTTTTAAAGAATTTTTTTGTTATAGTGGAAAATAAATATTTGGACACCCACAAACAAGGAAGAATTCTGTCTCTCACAGACCTGTCAGTTCTTCTTTGGGAAGCCCTTCTTTCTGTCCTGCACTCATTAGGTGTATTAATGGTACCTGTTTGTCCTTGTTATCTGTATAAAAGTCACCTGTCCACAGCCTCAAACAGTCCGCCTCCAAACTCAACCATGGCCAAGACCAAAAAGCTGTGGAAGGACAACAGGAAGAAAACCGCAATGATGCAACAGGCTGGGAAGTGTGAATCTACAATAGGCAGCAGGTTGGTGTGAATAAATCAACTGTGGGAGCAACTGTAAGAAAATGGAAGACTTACAAGACCATTGATAATCTTCCTCGATCTGGGGCAAGATCTCATCCTATGAGGTCATAATGATCATGAGAACGATGAGCGACAATCCCAGAACTACACAGAATGACCTGCTGAACGATCTGCAAAGAGCTGGGACCAAAGTAACAAAGGCTACCATTAGTAACACACTACGCCCAGGCCTGTCTGAAGATTGCTGAGAGCATATGGATGATCCAGAGGAGGACTGGGAGAATATCATGTGGTCAGATGAAACCAAAATCCAACTTTTTGGTGAAAACTCAACTCGTCGTGTTTAGAGGAAGAAGAATGCTTAGTCGCATCCCAAGCACATTGTACCTACTGAGCAGCATGTAGGTGGAAACATCATTCTTTTGGGCTGTTTTTCTGCACAGGGGACAGGACAACTGATCCGTGTTCAGGGAAGAATGAACGAGGTGTGTGTTGTGAGATTTTAAGTCCAAACCTCCTTCCATCGGGGAGGGCATTGAAGATGGGGCGTGGCTGGCTCTTCAAGCATGACAATCGTCCCGAACACATCGTTTGCGCAATGAAGGAGTGTCAACGTAAAAAGCATTTCCAGCTCCTGCGGTCCATCCCGTCTTCAGTCCTCAACCCAACAGTAAACTTGTGGAGGGTGTAGAAAGTGTGTTGCCCAGCGACAGCCCCAAAACATCACTGCTCTAGGGGAGATCTACTTGGAGA
Source organism: Xyliphius kryptos (assembly GCA_025769995.1). Classification (NCBI taxonomy): domain Eukaryota; kingdom Metazoa; phylum Chordata; class Actinopteri; order Siluriformes; family Aspredinidae; genus Xyliphius; species Xyliphius kryptos. The sequence goes on from JAOUQT010330460.1 coordinate 11,287, forward strand.
AATAAAGCAAAATAGCAGATACAGTGTATTCACACCTGCTGAAGACTTACCTCTGTTATTGCAACACAGGTTATGGTACAATTTTGTTTCTCATAGTTGCTTAGTGTACCTACGATAAAAATTACAGACCTCTCTCCTCTCTCTAAGTAAGAGGGCTTGGACGATCAGAGGCTAAGTAAATACTTCTTTGGCCCCACTGTGTTTTGTGTGTGTGTGTGTGTGTGTGTGTGTGTGTGTGTGTGTGTGTGTGTGTGTGTGTGTGTGTGTGAGTGCGTGTGTGTGTGTGTGTGTGTGTGTTGTATCAGCCCTTTAACCCTGGGGTGTATTGTACATGCAGTGTCTAAATCTAATAAACTGGAGGAGTTATTAATGTGAATGAGACCACAGTTGGAGGTGTGATCAATAAAAACAGATGAGTGAGCTGATCAATCACCTCATTAATCTGATCCAAGTGTCAGATCTGTGTACATCTCTCCACACGTCGGCTGCAGCGGGACAACAAGCATATCTTGTCTCCAGATGTTCCGTGAGACGTCCATATTGCACGAAGAGTCGTTCTCGCATGGCCGCTGCGTTCCATCCGACGCATGAGCAGAGGAACATCTGTCCTCCTCACGCACATTGGCAGCTCGAGCACAGATGCTCATGTCCATGTGTCTCTTCGGGTTCTGTCCAAAATCCATTCGAATTGGTTCATGAGGGTTCTGAGGGGTCAGCGTTCAGGAGTGCAGGTCAAATGGAACATCTGGGTTTGTAAAGGGTCTGCATGAGTGTGTGTTTATCCTGGTACCATACAATGATGTATACAGTTCTCATGCTTCAGATACAGGATTTTAGTAGAGGATCACCGGGGAATCATTCAGGGATGTTCCTGATGATTCAGGAACTACCCTCAAACTGAAACTTTTATTAAGATCAGAAAGAGTGAAACATCTCATCTTATGATATTCAACTCAATCCTCTCCTAGGGTCCCTTGCCTATCCAGTATAGAACATTTGGGTGCTGGGGAGATTCACCCAGAACAGGGCGACGACACATCACTGAGCACACTCTCACGCACACACAATATATAGGGACAATTTGGAGCAGCCAGTTCACCCTGAGTCCATGTTTTTGGACTGTGGAAGGAAACCAAAGAACCTGGAGGAAACTCAGACACGGGGAGAACATAAAACCTCCATCCAGAGTAGTACTCGAACCTGGATTCACAATGCTGAGAGGTGGACAAACTGAACACTACACCACCGTGCCACCCTTCGTCCAAAGTACGGTAGTAGATAAAAAAAAAAAAACCCACGAAAAATGTAAAAAATACACAAAATACCTCTTTCCTGTGATTTATTCACTATAATGCACACTCTCCTGTGCCGTCCATCACCGTCGGCTCAGCATTTCCCCCTAGTGCTCAGTTGTGTTTATGTTGTTGCTCAAGAAGCCTAAATACAGAAAATTGTATTGTTTGCTTGTTTGAGTAAGCCTTGTCTGTGTTTACATTTACATTTGGTCATTTAGCAGATGATTTTCTATAAAGTGACTTACAAATATCCCATTTTAATTGGGTCACAGGATTACATACAGAATCCCTGGAGCAATGAGCTTTAAGGGCTTTGCTCAAGGACCCACAATAATTTCTGGGACCTGGGATTTGAACCCTCAACCCTCAGATTGATGGTTCAACGCCCTAACTGAGCTACCAGTCCCAACTAATGGGAGTTAACCAAACCATGTACATCCAGCTAGTTTAGTTCCACAAACGAAATCCAGACTCAAACTTTTCTCATTAAGTCAAGCCAGGCTTGTGTAATCGACGATGCTGCACATGCACACCAAATTTAAACAGCTCTAGCAATCATTATTTGAAAAGGCTATTTAAACATGAAAAGAATATTGGATGGAACAGGGGCGCAACCTTATTCCTTAACTTTGGTTCCAGCCGGCGAGACCATGAGAACACACAACTCATCCAATAGAAACAGTCCAGCTTAAGAAATCCAATTACATTAGCCTGCAAACGAGCAGGTTCGTCCGAACGTATATGTTGCTGTAGTAAATGAGTGAGGCTAAGCGCTAGTGTCAGGTCCGCTAGGCGCACCTGCCTTGTGTGTGCCTTTTCATGTTTCAGTTAGTTAACTCGTTTCATGTATTTAGTTAATTAACTGTTACATGTTGTTTATTGGTTCTCCTTTG
>JAOUQT010330474.1:0-13471 GCA_025769995.1 Xyliphius kryptos
AAAGTGTGCCACAATCTTCATGGGCTGAGCATTCAAAGCCCTCTCTGTAGTTCTACAGAAATACAGGTTCTAGTTATTATTTTATATTCTTAAATATAGAATAAGCTGTGAGATGGTGTTTATAAAAGCTTCTCTGATCAACTTACTGTGATGAACCCATATCCTTTGGATCTACCGGTTTCACTGTCCATCATTAGCTGAATACTGTCAATCTGTTGTAACAAACAGTAAAAAAAAAATGCTTATTTAATTCCACTGTAACATGACAGAAACTAAGATTTGAAAAACAAAACAGGTATGAAAATGGAGCTCCCACCCTCCCAAAAGGTTCAAAGATTCCCCTGAGCATGTCCTCTGTAATGTTGAAGTGCAGGGAGCCAACATACAGCCTCATGGGTCCAACATTGCCTTTCTGCAAGCTGTTGGCCAAGGCAGCAGCCCTATTCTTTTCAGCCTAGAAACAAGTAAAGACATTTAAGCATCCAGATCACTCTGTACTTTCACACACGATGGCTTAAAAGCCGCCTCTCACCTGTGAAGCCTGAACAATGATTGGTACTCCCAGCAGCCTTTGGCCAGATAGTCCAATTGCCAGCGGGACAGAAGTGGAATCCACAAACTCAATGTAAGCAATTCCTTTGGATCTTCTAGAGTTTCTATCAGAGATCATCCTTACATCCCTTACCTGATAAAGAATTATATTAAACTAAAACATGCTGAACATGGTGACGTTAATATTAAATGTTCACAGACAAAATATTAAGCACTTTTCCCACTGCAGAGAAAAACTCTTCCAGGTCCCGAGGACAGATTCTAGCAGCTAGCTGCATGCAGAACACTGTGCGTGCATCCCTCTCCTCTGGTGTAAGGTTATCTATCGGTAGTCTACCAAAAAAAAAAAAAAAAATCTTAAAATGTTACCACTGGTGTGTTGTCATTTTGTTTAAGTATTATAAATTATTTGCTGACTTACCTAATGGGGCTTTTTTCTCGTCTTAAGGGGCTGCGACTTCGACTTCTTTTACGGCTGCATGAAATTTTTTTTTTTAGGTTTTTAACTGCAATATTGGACAAACTGACTAAACAGCATTTACCCATATCAAAATACCATAGAAACCTTAGTTTGATGACAGGTGGTGGGCCAGTCTTCCCCCTGGAACCGCCGTTAAATTTCACTCCAGAACTGTGATTGAAAAACAGTTTAATTGCAGCTGCTATCACTATTCCCAATTGATCACAACTACTTCAATTTAAAAGGGCAGGATATTGGTTTGCTTTCTTTTGTTAAAGCTAATGTTTTGGAAAATTCTTTGCAATTGTGTAATTAGGGTTAAACTAGCTTATCTAGAAACAGAACACAGTACGATGTAGGACCTGGTGTACATACAAGCCTGTTCTAAAGCGTCCTGACCGCTCTCTGCTCCTGGAGCGACTGCGCCCTCTCTCCTTGCTGCGGCTTCGTTTCCTATCACGGCTCCTGCTCCTCTTTCGTTCTCGAGTTTTCTCTTGACTGTGAGTAATTATATGATCCCGACTTCTGCTCCTCCTTTTCTCCTTACTCCTGCTACGACTTCTACTCTTCTTTTTCCTTCAATATTAAAAAAAAATACATTTAAATGTAATAATTAAAAAAAAAAAAAATTAGTTTAACACGTCACTTATATTTCCTTTTTTTTTTTTAAAGGTTAAATCGTAATACAAATTCACTAAGCTTAATGGTGAGTTTTATTCAGTAGTAAAATAATTTTAGATATTTTAAGTAATACAACTTAATTTTCAGGATAGTAAAAAAATAATACTAAAATGATTGGTTTATTTATTAATTTCTCTATTTTTGTTCAATTTACCAACACTTAAATATATTACATATTTTAGTGAATTGAATGATCTATAAACAAAGTCATTTTATCACAGAAAGAATAACAGGGTTAAAAAAAATTATAAAAAAAAACAATGATTCTACAGACCAAAATTGTTTTCTAAACTTCTGACTCATCAAAGTCACCACATAAATAACAGTTGAACACACTCTTTTTGTAATAAAATCAAATATTCTTTAGCAAGTTTTCACAAATGTGTTGCAGAAGTTCCATTAATATGTTGCTTTGCTTTCAGTTTTCTGTTCAGTTCATCTCCAACCAGGTTTTAAAGCTTACCATGGTTGTTTATTAACAACTTTGCTTCCTATAAACACATTTATAACAGTTAGATAATATTGGATACAGAGTATTTGGTATTTGGTTACCTGAGCTGTAGTTCAGACCGCTTGGACTTGTTTTGATAATCATCTTTTAATAAAATGCTCTTTAGGTCTTTCTCTTGTTGAACAACTGGTGCAAACCAGATAGTATTGCATGGCTCTGCAGAACGCCGTGGTAACAATGTGTCCATAATACCTTTTTGAAGTCTATCATTTCAGGGTACTTCATTGCAGTTAAATGACATGAACTGCAATAAAGAAAAATTGGAGTGTTCTACAACTTAAGTAGAGCACTTGTCTGCCCACTTTGTATATGCGTGATAAACATTATTGTGTTATGTATATATGTATTTTGGCCAGATTTGAAAGCAGTATTTAATTGTTAAAGTAACCTGAAACCTGATAATCAGTGGTCACTTTAAAAACCAGACTAGATTACGATGTGAAAGACCAGTTTATTAACAACTTTGCTTCCTATAAAAACATTTATTACAGTTAGATAATTTTGGTTACCGAGTATTTGGTGCATTACAAATAAAACTGTATTTGAAGAGAGGTGCACTCTTGTACTAGTTTTATGAGAGATTTTTTTTAAAGCCACACTGTTGTAACTCATGCAGGACAAAAAAAGAAATGAATTACCTGGAAAATGTAATAGTATTCTAAAACAGTAAAGCACAAAAGGGTTTATATTTTTATGAATAAAACATTGAAAACCGGTGTGCAGTTACCCCTTTTTTCTATTATTTAATAATAAAATTATATAACTGTAATAAATGTAACTGGAGCAAGTAGAAAAATACAAGCGTTAAGCGTGTTAAGCGTTTGGGCTCCATATAGCTTTTTTAAAAAAATGCTTTAGTTGGCCTGCACATCTTAAAAGCAGGTTGCCACACAATTCACCTTCTTTAAACACAGTATGCTCTAAACAATTTACAAAAGCAGCATTATGATCAATTGAATAGTAAAAAATGGACAGAGAAATACACCATCATCCTCTCCAGTTTTATTAATGCAAAGCAGACATGCCTGATCTGTAACGATGTTTTGTTTGTTTAAGAGGTCGTATTTAATTTTTTTTTACAATAATATGATGTTGAATCATTTGTTTAAATGATGAAGTGTTTTAGGGACTAGTTTGGATTGCAGCACAAGTGGTGTCCCCTAAATTAATCAGTTTTTGCATGTTAAGCATTCATGCTACACATCTTTAATGTGCTTATTCACCCTCGTATCCGATGAAACAATAAGCATTATTAGACAATATAAATGTTTGTTTTGGAATATGAAGCATTTTTGAGATTGAGGCCAAAAGAATGTCATTTTAAAAAGTTTTTATCCACATGAACCCGCACCCATACACCATTAAGCACATATTGTCAGTATTACATTAAGCTAAAATCTACATCAGCCAATCAGCCCTCAAAACAAACACCCAACCTCCAAGTTCTCCTCCTGTGGCCCTCAATGAATTGTAACAATTTGGTTTGTAAAAATAAATGAGCCAAAGACGTCTGAAATAACATAAGAATCAGCAAGTCTCCGGTAGCATTAATTTTTTTCACACGCAAAACCAGTAACAGTCGCATTGTGTGACGTCATCGTCGCATTGTCGCAGCCTTTGATGTTCAGGACCCTAAAAAGCCATTATCAAAAGCACACAGGCAGACACAAAAACTAAGTTACAAATAATTGTTTTTGGGGTGTTATTTTGGGGGAAGAATAAATTTACACTGTCATGTAAGCAGCACACAGACTACTTCTCATTGTGTCAAGGTGTAAAATTGAGAGTGTTGTCCCATGACAAGATATACTTATATATCTGCAGAAATGTGAGAGGTGTACTCACTTTTGTGATACACTGTATATAGCTAAAAGTAAAAAAAAATAAATGAATAAAAAAAAATATTAAAAACTCTAGTGGCCAGCCCTAATATACTCTCATACTAATAATTTTCCAATAGATATAATATATAAAAGTACATTAAAATAAAAAAAAACAATAAAAAAAATAGAAGCACTCACTTCTTGCTCCGCTCCTCATGGCCATTGGAACTCATGGACTTGAGGTCATCCTAAGCAGGGTTGATAGAAGAACATCATGAGGAGGACGATGTAACATTGCAAGTCGATGGGAACAAAAAAAAAAAAGAATATAATAAGTCCATTAAATGTGTTTTTACAATTGCTGAGTTCAGGAGGTCGAACAAAAAAAAAAAAATAGAAATAGAAACACCGGGCTGCTGAATTCGTTCCTTACAAGTATTTTTTAATGTGTTTGAAATAAACTAAATGTTGAAATCTACTGCCATGCTGTAAAAAAAATAAATATGGCATGTTTAGGAACTTCAATTAGTCTAACTAGTACCAAAACTATTTGTGCCAATAAGAACCAAAGTGGTAACACTAGCAGGCAGCCATTAAGTGAGTTCCAGTGGTGATGTCATTCCAGTGATCTTCACCCCATATGGCTTCGTGGATTGTAAGAGTTCGATGACACCCCCAGTCACACATCTTGCCCTGAAGCAAACGGATTTACACGACTTAGTAACATCCACTCCCAGTAAAAATTTATAGATGAGATGCTCTTTAATATGCATCTTAAAAAAAACCTGTAGAGTTGTAAAGCTATTTTACAAATGTGCTGCAATCATCTATTTCTTGTTTGTATAACCACAGAACTGCACATTTGTGATGTTAATAAATTATACATGTATTAACCCATACCTCAACATTAGCCTAAAAAAGAGGGAGATATCCAAGGTTACTGAAAAATGGCCCAACAACAAAGCCATCTGCATTGATATAAAATGTCACAGACTAACAGTATAAATAGAAGTGACATTATTATGCTCACATGCAGTATCCCAAAAACAGCAGTTAAACCAAGTGGAAAGCTAATTTCCCTTTGGCTTTCTGATGTGGGTTAGATTGCCTGAAGGTGGCAGCATGGCTTGTGACCTCATTACCTAGCACAGTGGTTCTTAAACTGTGGTACATGTACCACTGGTGGTATGCAAAGTAGCACGAGGCACTTTACAAGATAATGGTATGAATTTTTAAAACATTTTTCGAATGCATTTTATGAACTGCGTTCTGTAATTTGGCCACTAGATGGCAATGTTTGTTAGGAAGACAAACGTTACTGTTGGCAAATTAGACTTTGTCAGACCCTTTAGCGACTTCTCAACTAAAATAAATAAATAAAAATAAATCAACTAGCAACTTTTTCTGGGGTTATTGAATACATCTGAGCACACGTCCAAATGAACTTGCCAAGCTTAAAGCTGCCTCTTACTAGCCCCCCGCCCCCACCCTATTATTTAAAGAGGCATTAAATATATTCAGTGTGACAAGAAAATAAATCACCACATTTAACCATGTGTGTATATTACAAACTTAAGAAACATTGAATAAAAAGCAAAAATGCTAAAAGGTCTACTGTAAGGTCACAAGCCTGAATAAAGGAACTCAGAATAACAGTTCCACTCTATAACATTCTATTAATTATACATTAACACAGGACAAGGTTTATGTAATTTAGGTAAAAATGATTTATACCATTTAAGTAGCATGATTTAATGTGGGTCTTGAAGTATTAATGTCATTTTCAAAGGCAAAAAAGAAACAAAAGTTATTTTTTTTCAGTTTATTTGTATATTTTTCCAATGTACATATTTAGCACTTTTTTTTCTCTCCCACACCATCCATTCATTCTATAGCCTTAAATATACAAATAGACTTATGCAAGTTAAGCAATGACATCATTAAGCACCTTTAACAACTTTTAAAAAATTGCTACTTTCCATACTGAGAAGTTGGCTACAGTGGGAAATGTTACTCGGCGATCAGCATTCAATTTAAAAACTGGACAAGTTTATGTTGAGAAAACCAGTCATTTAAATAATAAAACTTCATTTTTTATTATAGTGTGTTTGCAACTGTTTTATAAAATCAATAAGGCACTCAAGGTTGTGGATTATTGTGAATAAATCACAGAAAAGAGGTGAAACTTTACTCTTCTTTGCATCATGCCTCACAATATGTCTTTCACATGATTTATTCACAATGATGCCACCCTATCGTTCCTTTTTTTTTTTTTTTTTTTTTTTTTTTTTAAATACACACACTTGATTTTTGTCATGCGAAAAACATAGGTGGTACTTGGAAGTTTTGGTTTGATATTGGGTGGTACTTGGTCTGAAAAGTTTAAGAACCACTGACCTAGCAAAATAAAACCAACCAAAACAAGCCATATGACATTTCTTATCATCTCTGCACTTTCCAGATAACTAAAAAAATACATTAAACAAGTGATCAAGCTTCCCTCAACAACTCCCAAATGCTGGTAATTTTGATTCATGTTTGGTTATAATACAGCTTAACTAAATAAATTTAACCAGATCATAGCTTATTAAGTCATCACATAAAAATTAGCTGTTCTAAAATCAGAACCAGATGCCATTATACTTTGCTATTATACATTTTTGCTCAAATTAGATTTTTTGAGAATCTTCATACATCACCTTATGTCTAAAAGGATTAATTGCACCCACAGAGGAGAAATCCGAAAAGCTATTACTACAAATCTGGAAAAATATTATCAATCTGAAAACAGGTTAAAACTAAGCAGACTCCCAGGAAAATTGGAAGTGTTGGCAGGTATGTAAACACTTCATTTTTCTGTACATGTCAATACGAAAATCTAGTAACATTTTTATATTAAATTATCCCATGAAAACAAAGGTAAACGGAACTGGCTGGAAAGTGAGACCATTAACACAGGGACAGAATACAGATGCAAATGTAAATTAAGGTTCAGTACTGGAGTTAATAAGATAAAATTACATGTCCAGGAAGCATCTTTACCATGCAAATAAACACCATTTATCTCCAGGACCTGAAACTCATACCTGCACTTAAAACTCATCTGCATTTACTGTGTGTATTCTGTTGGCACCAAAATTAGCCTACCAGTTTTAACCAAGGGTACCACAGTACATCAATATATGGGGCAATTACTACCTTCATTTTTTTGACAGTTCGCACTGGAATTCATGGGAGTAGAGGTGAGATATAGGCATGTCTACAAAAAGAGATAGATGGGTATTTATTTATTGAAACCACTATCACAGAAATAAACATATCTGTAAACATGCTAGCGAAAATTTGCAGTTTTTGAATGCTGTTAAAATTGTACGATGCAATGACTACAGAGTCTGTAAGAAATAATACACCCACCTTTTTGTACGGTGCCTCAAGCATTGCTTCTATGTCAAAGTCATCAGCCATGATGAAAGTAATGATCTAAAAGAAAAGGATAAAAGGATTAAGACAATAATATAAAGAATTGTGGATGCACCAAACATTTAGAAGTCAAAATGATTTGGCGTAAAATAACTAAAAACTTTTCCGTATTCAGCCCGATAATAAAAAAACAAACAATAAAAAAACAAACCAGTTAATTCACTGGTTTCCGCAGTGAATTAACAGGGCACATTAAAGTTCTGTAGCTTTTATTCCACTTAAATTATCTGAGCTGATGGTTACTCTAGAGTTAAATGTGTTTCATTAAGTAACTAAAATGTCTAACGCTGCGCATTAGAAAGATATAAATAACTAATTGTTTATTACAATATTTAAAAAGGGCGACTCGTCACTGATCAGGCTTCATAATACTACAGTGTAGCCGTTTTTCCTTAACTAAGGACTTGTGTTCTCATTTGTAAATCACTTTGGATAAATGTAAACATGACACCTGGTCATTCTAAAAAATATGGAGTGCAATAATAACTCACCTCACTGAACAAAGGAACAAAAAGCGGAGCACAGATACAAATATCAACTGGTTTTTATTAATTTAAGATATCAGATTATGGGTGCAAGTTAACAGTTCTTTTGAGCCATTTGTACTTTATTAACAGTAATAAAAGTGCTGCTTTACTATGAATTTTCTCTTTAAAGAAAAGTCTACTGACAAAGAAAAACTTACCACTTCTAACACTTTTTAATGTGACTAGCCCATGTCCACTAAACCATTGTGTATTGAAGTTGGATCACTTGGGTTCTGATATTTCACTACCTGTGCGCTGCTAAAATAATATATAATGCTAAAATGCTCTGTATATGGTTCCCAGGGAGCAATCGGGGTTAGGTGCTTTTCCCATAAGCAGGCACTTGGACCATAGTACTTGGTGGGACAAGGAATCGTACGGTAGTGTCTTAACCACAAGCCTACCACTGCTCAGCTTGTAATACAGTGTAAAAGTTGCTATGTCCTCAAACAAACATGGCCATTAATGTATAAATTACTGGCAAAAAGAGTGAGTAAGCCCCTTAGACATTTTAAGAACTTTAAAGATGAAAGCAACAAGACTTTTACTGCATCCCTTTCAAGCCACTTGGGAGACACACCAAACGTGGAAGATGGTCAGATGAAACCAAAATCAAACTTTTTGGCAACAATCAAAAACATTCTGTTGGGCATAAAAGCAACACAGCTCATCACCCTGAATACACCATTCCCATTGCCAAACATGGTGGTGGCAGCTTTAAGGTTTGGGCTTTTCTTCAGCAGGGACAGGGGGATTATGATGGGAAGATGGATGGAGCCGAATACAGGACCATTCTGAAAGAAAACCTGTTGGAGTCTGCAAAAGACCTGAGACTGGGATGGAGATTTATCTTGCAAAAAGACAATGATCCAAAACATAAAGCAAAATCTACATTGGAATGTTCACAAAAAAAAAAATAAAAAAAATACGTATCCAGGTGTTCGAATAGAAAGGTCAAAATCCAAACCTGAATCCAATCAAGAATCTGTGAAAAGAGCTGAAAACTGCTGTTCACAAACGCTCTTTATCCAACCTCACTAAGCAAAAGCTGTTTTTGCAAGGAAAAATGGGCAAAAATTTCAGTCTATCAAGGTGCAAAAATGATAGACATACCCCAAGCGACTTGCTCTAATCGCAACAAAAGTTGGTGCTACAAAGTATTAACGCAAGGGGTCCGAATAATATTGCACATCCCAATTCTCAGTTTTTGAATATCCAAAAAATTGTGTTCCACTGCATGATTGTCTCACACTTGTTAATTCTTTACAAAAACTTACAATCTTATATATCTTTACACTGTGTTCCAAATTATTATGCAAAAAGTGTTTAGGAGTGTTAAGGTAAGATTTTCTTTGTGTCAGTTAAACTCATTGATTGATGTGTGTCAGGGCTCTTTATATCACTAATAGCAATTGCCAACACCTGTGCTAATTAGTTTAGCAGGTGTGTCCAATTCAAGGTAAGACTACTTAAGAAGGTGGTCCCACATTAAGCAGCCTACATTTTCAGCTAAAACGGGAAAGTAAAAGGATGTGTCAGCTGCTGAGAAGAAACAAATTGTGTAGTGTTTAGATCAAGGCATGACTACAATCAACATTGCCAGGACACTTCATGATCATCGCACAATCAAGAAATATGTAGCTGATTCAGAGCATACACGTGTGCGTGCTGATAAGGGAAAATTGAGGACTCTTACCAACAGGCTATTACGTCAAGTTAAAAAAGCAGCTGCAAAAAATGCCTTGTCATAGCAGCAGACAAGTTTTTAAAGCTGCTGGTGCCTCCAATGTCCCCCGAACAACAAGATGCAGGATTCTTCAGAGGTTTGCAGCTGTGCGCAAGCCATCCTGTCGACCTTTTTGTTTTTTATAAAAATAAAAAGGTTGAAAACTTTGCTGTGCATAATAATTTGGAATATTTTGAGTTTATATATATATTACTTATATATAATACTTTTACAAGGCATTGTACATACATACACTGCTCAAAAAATAAAAGGAACATTTAAACACAATGTAACTCCAAGGCCTGTCCAGTTAGAAAGCAACACTGATTGTGAATGCCTTTCACTAGCTGTTCTGCAAATAGAACAGACAACAGGTATAAATGAGAGGCACTTGGCACTTAGCAAGACAACACCGATAAAGAAGTAGTTCTTATTGTGGTGACCACAGGCCTTTTCTCTGGTCTCTTCTTTTCTGGCTGATGTTTTGGTCACTTTTGCATTTGGTCAGTTTTCTCAACATACAGGTAGCATGAGGTGGTGTCTACAAACCACAAAAGTTGCTCAGGTAGAGCTGCTTATTCAGGATGGAACATCAACGCAAGCTTTGGCAAGAAGGTTTGCTGTGTCTGTCAACTCAGTGTCAAAAGCATTGCGCAGATATCAGGAGACCGTCTCGTACAGCAGGAGACGGAGGGGTCGTAGGAGAGAACATCTGCCGCCTCATCAGGAGCATGGCCAGGTGTTGTAGGGAGATTATGCAGGCACGTGGAGGCCACACACACTACTGAGCCTCATTTTAACTTGTCTTGAGCAATTTCAACTGATGTTAGATCAGCCGGTCATTTGATTTTCCACTTTGATTTTGAGTATTCTGGATTCCAAATCCAGACCTCTAGATGATAATTTTAATTAACATTTTGATCATTTTTATGTTATTTTGTTTGCATTCCACAAACTAAAAAGATTTTTAACTGAAATATTTTATTCATTGAGATGTGTTATTTTAGTGTTCCCTTTATTTTTTGGAGCAGGGTGTATACACACTTCCTAGATTAAAAATGTTTTACTGTAGAGGCTAGTTTATATTTAGTTACACCTGCACAGTAAGCAGTAGACTTTTTTTTTTTTTACATTCTTTTTAAAATGTATCTTATTGCAATTCATTTTTCTCAAATGAAGTAACAAAGTTAGTGCGTTGATCACAATTGCTTTAGTGTGACCTGAATACTGTTTCTGTATTCTCAATAAAAAGCTAATGATTTTCTTGTTTTTTTTTACATTTAAAAGTTAATAGATCGAATGTAAATTTATATATACACACAATAAAGGAGATCTTTAAAACATAAAGGCTCTTATATATTTTTTTTATTTAACTTAAATGTTCTGCACACTTCCAGTTTTAAACTTAAAACATGAGCACCACGTACTCAACGTTATTAAGTTAAACAAACGTGCTTTGAAAAGGCAAAATATGACCAAAACAGCAAAACTTACACGCATAAGTATATATATTTTTTAATAGTTTTGTGGCACTAGCGTACAAACATATCTTTTTTATTATTATTATTATGAATTGCATAAAATTATTACTTAGACAATTTGCATTTAGCCACAATAATGCTTTAAAACAAATATAATTAAGGGTTTACTAAGGATCACAATTTTCTGACTAGTTAATTCAAAACCAGTTGGATTAAGCAAAAAGACCTAGAATCAATATACAAAAGTAGGTTTTGCAAAATGTCAGTACAAATAAAGTACATTCTCTGTAAGCATCTCAATGTCAGGTTTGTGCCATGGAAAGATACACACATTTTGCACAAACCTTCAAGATTTTAGTGATTATTAAAAGTGTTGGCAATGAATTTCATTATTATTGTGTTACACGATTTGTTGTGTTACTTGCTTTGTTATATGTGCCCACAGGCCAAATTCCCAAAAATTTTAAATATGGAAAATTTCCATAATTCCATTCAAAAAAATCAAATTTTTATAGATTTAGGGCCCATGATTTAAACGATTTCAAGTATTAGTTTATTTTTACATAATATGGGCTGTCAGATCAGAAAACCCACAAAAACAGGAATTCAAAAAACTACAATACTGCAGAGAAATCAGCCCAAATTTTGCAGATTCCAAACTTTTTGTGGTCCAATGTGAAATATCCAGTCAGTCATGATTTGGGGTGCAATGGCCGTTGCAGATGTTGGTAAGTGCTTGACTGGCCAGCCAACTCGCCTGACCTAAAACCAACTAAGAATCTATGCGGTATTCTGAAGCAGACAATGAGGGGCACCAGACCCAAAAACAAAGGAGACGACGACAAGCATCAAGGAAATCTTTTTTGTTTTATTTTGATGCTTCTGGTGGCATGGGCTGGGGCCAGGTCCTGCTGGAAGATGAAATATGCATCTCCATACAGTTCCTTAGCAGAAGGAATCAGGAAGTCTTATGAAACATTCTGGTAGACTGTTGCGGTGACCTTGGATTTACAGCAGGTGAAATAAGTGTTGAACACATCACCATTTTTCTCAGTAAATATATTTCTAGAGGTGCCATTGACATGAAATTTTCACCAGATGTCGCTAACAACCCAAGTAATCCATACAAGAATTCAAACCATAGAGGTCCAGAACTTAAATTATGTGAAATTATGTGGAACGGCACAGGGAAAAAGTATTAAACACGTGAAGAAAGAAGGAAGGTGCAAAAAGACATGGAAAGCCAAGACACCAGCTGAACTCTTCCAGTAATTAGAAAGCAATCCTGCCTCTTGTCAGTGCTAATTAAAATCAGCTGGTTCAGTCCCAAATGATGGCCTGGTATCACACAAGAAACATCTCAATATGGGTAAAAGTAAAGAGCACTCAAGACCTTCGCAACCTCATTGTTGCTAACCATAATGATGGCATTGGTTACAGAAGGATTTCTAAACTTCTGAATGTTCCAGTGAGAACTGTTGGAGCCATAATCCAGAAGTGGAATGGTTTATGGTGAATCATTTCACCATAAACCGACCATGACCAGGTGCTCCTCGCCAGATTTCTGACAGAGGAGTGAAAAGAATTATCAGAAGAGTTTTCCAGGAGCCAAGGACCACATGTGGAGAGCTTAAAAAAAGACCTGAAATTAGCAGGTACAACTGTTTCAAAGAAAACTGTAAGTAATGCACTCAACCGCCATGGCCTGTATGCATGCTCACCACACAAGACTCCATTGCTGAAGAAAAAGCATGTTGAAGCTTGTTTAAGGTTTGCTGCACAACATTTAGACAACCCTGGGAAATACTGGGAGAATATAGTCTGGTCAGATGAGACCAAAATTGAACTCTTTCGATGCCATAATACACGTTTGGAGGTCAAATGGCACTGCACATCACCCAAAAAACACCATACCAACAGAGGTGGGAACATCATGGCGTTTGGGCTGTGGTACTGGCAAACTTCAAGTAATTGAAGGAAGGATGAATGGAAAAATGTACAGAGACATTCTTGATAAGAAATCTGCTTTCATCTACTAGGATGATGAAGATGAAACATGGGTGGACATTTCAGCAAGACAATGACCCCAAACACACAGCCAAGACAACTCACAATTGGTTTCAGAGAAAGAAAATAAAGCTGCTAGAATGGCTCAGCCAATCACCTGACTTGAATCCAATAGAAAATCTATGGAAAGAACTAAAGATCAGAGTTCATAGAAGAGGCCCAC
>JAOUQT010330487.1:0-13470 GCA_025769995.1 Xyliphius kryptos
GTTTTTATAGATTTATTAATTTACTTGAGGTTGTGTATTAATGTGAATCAATCACGGGCAAGATCCACAATAATACATGCCCTCTCATTGCTTATTGCTTTCTTTGTATTTGTTTTTAAAGCATTACATGGGCTTGCACCATCAATGACCCATACTTCATGGTCTCTGAGCTCTTCTGACCAATTACTGTTATTTGTAGAGGTGATCAAACCTTTTGAGTTGCCTCGCCAAAGTTATGGAATAACCTTCTTTTGAGTGTCAGATCTGCTCCTTCCTTATGAACAGACATAAAACTTATGTTTTTACCTCGGTCTTTTAATTTTCATGCCTATATCTATGTCTTTTTATGTTATCTTTTGTTTTATTTTTACTTTACTTTTTACTTTTATTTAGCAATTTGGTCAACATTTTCGTGTTAGACGTGCTACATAAATAAAATTTACTTATTTTACTTTGTTTTATGGCCTGTTATATGAAACATTTATAATGTTTCAGAATCAGTTAATTAAAACCAGGCTGAAAATATTATTATATTAAAAGTCATTGTTCATTGCTCATTGTTTGCTCAGTTCTCTAGTCCAGTCTTGCCATCTGAATTGACTGGTTGTTTATATCTTGGTGATTTTTAAGCTATTAATTTAGTGTGTATGTATTTATGATGAAGTTCTATGCATGTTTTGTGCTCAATCCCTAAAGAAATCTGTGGCTCTGTTGGTAGTTTGATACTGATGGTGATGGGAAGATAACGCTGGATGAAATGAAAGAGGCAGCAAAGACTTTACTTGGTGAGAAATTAAGGAAAGGAGAATTAGAAGAAATTCTAAAGGAGATGGACCTTAATGGAGATGGCACTGTGGACTTTGATGGTACACACAAACACACAAAAACAAATAGTCCTCACAAGATATTTAAAATAAATTGAGGTTTATTGTGACGTATATTTAATAAGTGTATTCGTCCTTTCCAATGCTGACCTTCAGCAACAACCCACAAACACAGTGTTGCCTTGTGCTACATCAGATCAGACACTCTTTTCTGCTATTGATGCGAGTGTGGTAGATTATTGCAACTGCTATTTAGCACCACTAAATGGATTCTAGAGCAGGCTATTGCTTTGTACATATTAGCTGTTTTGTGTTCTTACTGTCAGAACATGTTAACAGGTTTTGTAAATATGGCAGGTGACCTTCTGCTTCTTTAAAATGATGGACTGTAGACCCAAACGTTAGCGATCAACTCCTTCATTGTTCCAACATAATAGAACTGAAACAGAACTCTTTTTATCTTGCATTGATAGTGGGTGTGTCATATGCTATTCAAATAAAAGAAAAGACAACGAAATGAACAGAAAGTAAAACAGAAATGAACAGAAAGTAAAACAGAAATGAACAGAAAGTAAAACAGAAATGAATGGTTGTCTGATTTTCAGTCAACACTATGTCTGTAGATTTGTTTATCTCATGAGCTTTGGGAAAAACTCAAAAGAAAAATCTGTGCAAGAGTCACAACCATTTAAATAGCAAGACAATGTGGAAGCTGACAATTATTGAATATTATTTTTGTAAGGGATGTTTGTCATAATTAGATGATTTTAAGACAACTCACAATGGACTGCAGTAAAACTGGCAGTACTTTTCATTTCAAAGTTCTAATTTCAAACATTTTTCATACGATTATGTGATGTAACAACTCCAAATATAAATTTCGCAAATTCATTTGACAAAAATGTGAATCTTTAAGTCTGTGAATGAAGTGTTATTTTCTCTTTCAGAATTTGTAATGATGCTGTCTGTTCAGTAAACCCCACTGAGGGACCACAGATCATCATTAACTCGGAAGCACTCAGCACTGACCCACGTGTTCTCAAGCCCATGGTTTGTCCCTGTTTATTGATCATATTGCCTAAAGGAACCAGAATTTCTGAATCCTTTGTGGACTCACTGATCATTCTGTCCATGTTTAAAATGGGCTTTTTGTTTTGTACTTAATGAACTTTCTTTAGCAGGTTTGAGCCTTTCGTGTAATTGTTGTACATGGATTTTATATCAACATAATGTACAAATCATGTTGCAGTGTTTAATTATTTATGCTTCACTAAAACCTGAGAAAAATGGCTAAAGTGAAGATTTCCTGATTTACTCAGCTCACAGAATACAGCCACAGAATTATGACTGTCAGTCAGCGAAATAGCTGAAAGGCCTGCACCAGGTATCGTTTACATTGTACATCTTAGTTACGTGAGATTCTGTGACTTCAGCGGTCGTACAGATCACTGTAATATACCAGAAGATTAATGGATATTTTACTTTTTTCCCCCACTATGGTCTTTTACAGTAAATATTCTATTTTATTCTATACTTAAGCAGTGTTAGCTGATGGTTCTTTTACTGCTGGTTTTACTGGATCTTCTGGTAAGTGAACTTCACTTGTCTGTGATGTCAACACAGAAGGAGATGTAAAATAAATCAAAGCAAAAGTAAACGCATCATTTATTACAGTTTATTTTATGTTTGTGTGAATGGGTTAAAATAAACTATAAAATTGTAATTTGTTTTCACACAAATTATTTTTTACTACAGTATACTGATTGATAATCAGTTGTAAAAACCCCACACCACTGATCTGATGAATATATGGGATAAAATCTTATTTAAATACAGGTCGTGGCTAAATTAATATCTCTGATAAGCTTCAGAAAAAAAAAACAGAACAGCATGAACAAGTTTAAAGGCATGAATGTAGTTTTTCATTATTAAAAATTATCTAAACTAATGTCAAAAAACTTTAAGCCTTTAACTTCAACCATCTATTTATGTACCATTACAGTGTCATGTAAGAGCAACATAATGAGTCAAAAGTGCAAGTACAGAAGGTAACTGTTGATGTCATTGTGGTTTGTTAAGCTTTGTTCGTTTTTGAACTTTAATTATTATTATATTTATTATGTTTTTTTTTTTTTTTTTGCAGACACTTTTACCCAAAATGACTTGTTTTGATGTTTGGGGTCAAAGTACAGGGTCAGGTATCTTTTGAAATAGCCCCCCTGATGCAATGTCGATTAAGCCACTTGACAAGGGCACACACTTGTAAACATGTTCATTAAGTATTTGGATCAAGTTTTTTTATTCGGTTCATCAGGCTGCTTAAGTTGTGTGATCTATCTGATTTCTTGTTTTTGCTTCAAAGATTACAGGTTTTGGTGCATCATGTTACTTATGATATTGCTTTGTTTATACCGTTTATAGATAAACTTGTTTAACAGGTCTACAGATATCTAGATGATCTTGTTTTGTTTAAATTGGTTACAGATTAGCTGTTCTGGTAAAATATGTTTCCATCTGGCTGCATTCTCCACTTCAGAGTGATGTTTTGCATCATGCTGTGTTCTGTCAGCTTAAGCTTGATCTAGAGAGCAATAAATACATGAAGGAATACATTTATGTGCTTTCTGTAATGTTTTTTTTTCTAATGCAGATTTTACAACTCTAGGACTGTAAAATGACTTACCATTGTTAGAATAGAAGACTGTACTTTGGTATTAAACACATTTAGGTTAGATTTCACCTTTAGCTTCAGGATTTTTTGGTTTATTTGTGGTACTATAGTTTAAAAAACACAAATTTAACACATTTGAATCAACAGCCACTTTATTAAAAACACTGTTTCTCCATTTGTTTCTCTTTATACATCCTTTGACTCTGGGTTTTAATTAACATGACTCTCTAGGACCACTAATGTGACCAGTCACTGTAAACTATTGTAGATGTTGAATCACTGCATCAGTGTCACTACAGTGCTGAGAATCCTCCACCATCTGCTAAATACCAGCTCTATGCTGTTCCCATGCGGGTCATTAGACATCATGATTACAGAACAGCTGAAAGAGGACTAACGTAGTACAGTCTGTAATTCTATAAATACTACTACCACCACCTATATCTGGGTTTGCAATTAAGTAAAGTCAGATATTTTCTTTTCATCAGTCCACAAATTTCACCCACATGAGCCCTCTTAAATGTGTTGTGCCCTGAATGTGTTGAATATGTTGCGTCTGCTTGGCTATCATTCGAAATGCTGTTGCTGGGCAGGGCACAACACATTCAAGACGGCTCATGTAGATGAAATTTGTGGACTGACCATTGAGGAGTCTATTAATAAACAAGACAACGAACAGCAACAGCATTTCCACGTGTTGCTGTTAGCTGTCCAAAAATTTATCTATCAAAAAATCTCAAATTTTATTAATGCAAAGCCCACATGCCTGATCTGTAACGAGGGTGTCTCTGCAATATCAGACGCACCACGAAACAAAGCATGCTAATTTAGATGCAAGGATGTCTGATCTGTTTGAAAGCTGTTGTGTTTTAATTTTTACAATACTTATGTGGCGTTGCTGGAGAATGTGTGGGCTAGACTCTTCCCACCCACCAGCAGAACATCATGGGAACTGGTCAATAAAAGGTAAAAATGGTTAATAATGTTCTTATTTTTTCATAGAGTTGTGTTGTGTTAATGTCAATTTGTTTGGGGAGCTTTGGGAATGCGTTGGGTACATTTTGGGAGTAAGCCGCATTTGTACTCACCATGTGCATTGTTTCACCATGAATGTGTTTTGTAACCAAAGTAATAACCTGTGTGCCAGGGGCGCAAAGTGGTTAAGCAACTGTTCTAAGTTGACAAAACTAGTAACAAAGAGTGTTTTGAGACCATGTTAGATTCGAACTAAATAATGGTTTATCTTGAAACAATACTAAGTTTTATTGTGAATACTTGGGGTAAATGCATTAATATGTATAGATTTTTCCAGATACCGACTGTGTGGGGGATTAGGGCTGTCAGTTCAATTTTTTAAATTTTTTTTAATTATTGTTAATTATAATTCCAGCAACCTTATGGGCCAGATGTGTCACGCCTGCGGGCAAAATTTGACGATCGATCTATGATCTATATGGTAGTTAGTGCTACACAGATTCTTGACATTGGTGTTGTATTTTTTTTTTTTTAATTGACAAAAATGGAACCAAGGAACTAAATACCCCATCGTTTTATCTCTGGACGGATTTTCCACAGTTCAACCTCCTAATTATTCAGATTTCTTAAGATTTTTTAACAGAAAAGTAATGAAAAAAGATTCACCGGTTCCAAAAGAGAGTTTAAAAAGAGAGTTACACTCACTGAACTGACAGAAGAAGTAGTGATTGTCGCTGCATTGGATATCATCCAGATTTCCTTGAAGAACCGCCCCACAGTTCTCATTTCCATAATAATTATTGGGCTGTCCTGAACCCCACAGGGTGTTTAGGACACTTGTTTGATCCCACCACTTCCAGGTGTTTCGGTACAGTCCAATCCAAGCCTGGCCCACACTTAATACCACCCGCAGTATCAAGTCATTATCTGTGGAATCAAGTGCATGGGCTAATTCTGTGTGATAATTTTGACAGTAAGCTCGAGCATTAGCCCAGTTCATCTGAGGAGTGGAGATACCGATGAACCTGTTTGTTCCAGTGTACGTCTCTGTAAAAAAACAACAGGAATGAAACAATTATTTTCACTTACTTATTTAGTCGTGAACTTGAGTATAGACATTGTAGATTCTGTTCACTTACTGTCGTAACATATAAATGGATATTGATCTGTACATGGATAATCTCTCCATAGTCCTGATGCATCCATCAGTGCACAATATTCAATTCCCCAACCATTATTAGGCTCCCCATATCCCCAGTTACTTAGAATAGTAGGTGACAAAGGGACTTCACCAAAGGACCAATGCCAGCTGTTGATGTCACAGTACAAACCGAGCCAGAAGGGTAAAGTCACTCCTTGGAGTACAGCCTCATTCATTAGAATTTGCATTTGACTAGTACTCTTTATTAATGCCAAGTCAGTATACGTCACCTGGCAGTAGCTCCTCGCAAATGGCCATGTCGTGGACTGGTTAATGAAATAAAAGAAAGGAACATTCTGAAGGACAGCACCAGGGGATATACCTGTCGACAATAATTTATAATACACATAGTTATCAAATATTTGGTGTTAGAGAGGCACAATAGCGCCCCCACAGTCAGCATATAAAAAAGAAAAACACTTTTTAAAGGTCAGAATTGTAATTCAGCAAAAAACAAAACAAAACAAAACAAAAAAAACTCCCTTTTAGATGATGTTTTATGTTAAATTTAAATTGTTAAACACTAAATTAAACTGGGTAGCATTTTATAAGCAGAAATCAGCTTCGTATTTATGTTTATAAACAAGGGCAATGAGGGCAAATGTTTGAGGCCGGGATCAGATAAATAGCATGCTGGCGTGTGAAGTGATATAAATGACATGGGAAAACTATTACATAAGAGGTTTGGATTCTTACATGGAAATGTAAAGCTTATTCTGCAAATATTTAGCATTTTTTATTACATCCAGAATTCAGTGCCCATAAATATGAACTAAAAGACTCCTCCTTTTTCTTTAACTTTCCGACAATATCTTTGTTATTCAGTTCCTCAAGGCGAGGAACTGTCCTTTTTTTTTTTAATGTTGTGAGAACGACTTGAAAGAATAATGCTGGCGCCCTCTCTGAAGGGCAAAACGGTGGCTTAGTGGTCAGCACCTGGAGATCAAGGTTTGAATCCCAGTTTGTGTTTACATGTACTCCGAGTGGGTTTCCTTCGGGTTCCCAATTTTATCTCAGTCTTTAAAAATACCCCTTAAAAAGTGTGTGTGCGCGCGAGTGAGTGCCCTGGTGCCCTGTTCTGGTTATATCTACCCAGCGCTTGAAATGTTCTCCTCTGTATGGACATGGGGAACCCCCTCCCCACAACCCTCATAGAGGATTAAATGTAAGATAATGAATGTCCTCCTAGCGTAATATAAACACTTTAAATTAAACTTGATCTCTGAACACAACAGATCTGCCATCTCTACCATTCATTCTTGTAAAACCTCTCCTTCAGCGAGCAGTTGAATTTGCCAATTCGAGTGCCAGTATAAGGCTGACCTTAGTATCTAACTCTGAACCACAGTTTGTTAAATTATTTGCTTATTCTGTAAATCATCCTTCACCTCTGTGCATTAGCCACCCGTTCTTGCGTAGCTAAAGTGACGACTGATTTTGCATTCTTTGAAAACTGCAAGCGTTTCTGATCAGACATACAGACGCTAATCTGACCGCCGTAAAAATATTTAGTTTTTCACTTCTTACTAAACACACTGTCCACTTTTCTTCTCTTTGCTTTGCTCTTCGACCTTGCTTTTACAAAAGAGCTCAATAGACAAAGAAGAAGTAAAGTAGAGCATAAAACACCTTACTGGTAAAAGATGCCATCTATTGGTAAAATGCAGACACAGCAGGGAAAAGGCATGCAAGTAAGGTATAACAATAGAAAATTTGAATAACATAGTTTGGAATTTCGCTGGGTCGGATCAAAAGGCCTAACGGGCGCATCTGGTGTGCGGGCTTTAGTTTGCCCACCCCTGCCTAACAGGATAAAACTAATATAAAAAAAAATTATTAAAATGATTCAAATTTTTATGTTTAAACTATAACAATCAAACAATTATTCTTAAAAACACTCACCGATGAGACACAGAACAACCAGAGGAATCATTTGCAGGTTCTGCACATAGGAGGAAAAATCAATGCATTTTGTGAATGTTCTTTTTTGAAATGTAATTCAGTGTATTTTTTTTTTCATTCCACTGTTCTGCATGTCATTAAGGAACTAAATTAATCTGACTGAATGAATAATTTATCTGTTCAGACCCCATACTTGCATTAACAATTGGTACACAGTCCCACTCCAAACATCTTCAAACACCCACGACCAGATCCAGTATACTTTATTTTTTGTTATTTATACTATTACTATTTATGTTTTTTTAATTTGTCAATGAACAACATGAATAATATCTATAATTTAATCAAAAACAAACTACTACTAGCACAATTAATAATAATTAAAGTAAAATCCTTAGGATGTGTATTTTTTTCACAACTAAATAATGTTGTGATTGCAGATTAGTTTATTAGTGTTTATCATATTTTAGACCTTTAAATTGACAAAATGATAATCGGCAAATTTAAAGATTCCATTAATATGAAAATAATATAATTATTGTATCAATAAAAAAAACTTAGCACTGCCTGACAAAATTTAAACATACCTGTAATATATGGCTTGAGTGTAAAGGAGAAAAGCTTTCACTGAGTCTGAAGAGTCTGTTTGAAGTATTTAATACACATTGCTTCCAAATAACATATGCAAAACATCCAGCTCAGAGCCTGATTTTCATCAAACTGATTTCCATTCTGCCTTATGCAATCCTTAAGTAAAGACCAGATTAATGAATAAAAACACGCTGTAGCTTATATAGCAATAAAAGCTTGAGGTAAAGAATAAGCCTGCAAGGCCCTGGGTTCTCCAGTTGGAAGCTGACACTAATGTGTTACAGATGCAAAATTCACAAATTCAACTTTAAAACGTTTCAAAGGCTAAAGATAAGGTTTTAAGTAAAATGTTATTTTTGGATTAATATTAAAAGCTTGTTCATTTTAGGAAATTAAACTTATTTACCAAAAGTTTTCCGCAAAAGCATTAAGGAACCAAGTTCTACTGAATTGTCCCTCACATCAGCTTTCTACTTACTTGCTTTCTACTTATTTTTTTAAGTATGTGGATGCAACCAGTCTCAAATATTATAAGAAAAATGGAACTAACATAGTATGGTGAAAAAAACAACAATCGATTCATTTATGTAATTTTAAATTGCAACTACGTTTATGAAAAGTAATAAAATGGAGTGTAAGTGTAAAATAAAAAAGCCTTTCCTTGTATATGTATTGTTGTATTTTAGAATAGCAGGATATTTTGTTAATACTGCCATATCATCATTATTATTTAACCACTATGTAATACTACTAATAATAAACCTAATATTAGTCTGTATTAATTTATTATGAGTTGAACCACAATTGATTCATTAGGAATTGAATACTCTGAAAGTCTCAATTATTTTAGCTGTTAAGTTTTTAATGAACAGGAGTTCAGTTTGAGCATGTCCGTGACTGCAGATATGACTTTGCAAATTTGTTGATGTTCTCCCTCCATGCAAAGATAAATTACTGCCTCACCCCTGTAGTATTCAAAAAAAAAACAAGAACATGAAAGCTTGATGGACAACTACTATCAGAGTATTTCACTACCAAATTAATACATGGTCTCTGGTGGTTCTGACCATTAAAAAGAAAAGTAAAGGAAACTAAGAAACCACAATGAGAAACAAAAAGACTACAATACCAGTGCAACTTTATAGTAAGTGGAGCTGATACGATAGACAATAAGGGTAGAAAAATGAAAATGTCTTTACTGAAATGACCACCCTTATTAGGTACATGACCTACTGCCATCCATTCATTTATTCATTATCTTCCGCTTGTTCCTTTATGAGGGTCCCGGGGGGGTTCCCCATGCCCATCCAGGGGAGAACGTCTCGGGCGCTGGGCAGATACACCCAGGACAGGGTGTCAATCCATTGCTGGGTACACACTCACTCACACAGCCACACATACATAAACACACTATACAGGGCAATTTAGAGCATTCAATTTACCTTGAAGCAATGTTTTTGGAATGTGGGAGGAAACCGGAGAGCCCGGAGGAATCCCACGCAGACACAAGGAGAACATGGAAACTCCACCCAGATTGGGATCCGAACTGGAAATCCCCAGCGCTGAGAGGCGAACAAGCTAATCACTATGCCACCGTGCCGCCCTTGGATTAATTTATTAATTTAAAAATTATCATCTGTACCCTGTTATCTTGGTAAAATAAAGTGTTGTTAAAAGTAAAAAAGATAGACAGACAGAACAACATTGGTATGGAACAGTAGAAAACCAGATTGAGCTCTATAAGTTAACTGGCTAACTAATGGGGGATACTTTGCCTTAATAAAGTTTAGATACATTACATGTAAAAAATAAAACAGGGACTGTTCATAAAAGCGCTGGCCTCATAAGAGCAATATACAAAGACACTGTGTCATAACTGACACCTTAATCATTAAAAGATTGTTTTGGGTTAATTTTTATTCCATATTAAACACTGTACACATACAAATGTGAATATATAAAATGCTGGGCTTCAATGGACACAAACAGTAATTAAGGAATCAGGAACATTCAAACCTCTAATTTTCACAAATCATGCACTATAAATGTGAAACAAACATGACGTACCTCATTTTTGGACTCAACGCTGGTCTGCATAGTTTCCTTTAGACTGTCTGAGCCATCTAAACTGTACACTGCTCCTGTCAAATAAAGCTAAAAAAAAAAAAGACAAACGATTTGTGCTGTAGAAATATTTGGTGGTCATATTTTAATAAACATATCTGAAAATATATTACAATGTTCTTTAATTTAACTTAACTGCTAAGGGAAAACATCCGGAAGCAGCACTCATTCTGTTTTGTTCTAGGTACAAATTAAATAAGGCTCACAAATGGAATGTGAACAAAAACATGGGAGAGGGGTTGCTATACCTCATGTGACTGCCTACAGACTGAATAAATAGTTTAACTATCTTAAACCATACTTGAAGCAGGTTTTAGTACTGCATAGTCGCTGTAAGACAGCCATCTGGGTGCATGTTTGTGGCAGTATTTTTTTTTTACCCTACCTGGGAATTCCTCACTTCTGTGTGAACAGCAACTGGGACACTGCAACCTCCTTCCTGCAAAACAACACGTTCACAGCAGCAAATTTGCATAGTTTAAATATTAATATGTAAGTTAATAAATAAATTAGACAGACATAAAGCCTTTGAGGAACAGTGGAGTTTTACCAGGCGCTTAAGGAAGGCTCTCTCTGCAATACATCTTAGCACTGTGACTGGATCATGCAGCATTGACACCATCTCCAAGATGTCTTGATCTCGAGACCTTACCTCCACAGCAAGAGCCCCCTATTTAAAATACATATTCTGAGGCTTTTGAGACAATGTCCAAGTTATTACTGATATACCCTGTGCTTACATCTAATGAAATGTACTTACCTGTCCAACGGCATACATGCAATCTTCTGGCCCCAAAATCTACAATATAGAAAGTCATAGAAAGCAAATTGGTTATGATAAACAGCTTGAGAAAACAACAAGTGGTGTAACTTAACATCATTTATGTGGAGCTATTGGTCTTTAACAAAATGACATTATTAGTAAATAGTCCACTCTCTTTTAGCTTTTGCAGAGGGTTTAACAGTTTAGTATAACCTAGTCACCATTAGCATGTCTTCAGAATGTGGAATGGGAAGGACATGCAGACTCCATACAGAGAGACCTTTGTTTGTCCCAACTGGGAATCAAACCAGGGACATAGTTGCTGTAAAGAGAAAGAGCTAACCCCTGTGCCACCAGTAATGATTTAAATCACTCTTCAATTTAAACTAAACTCTCTCTGAAGGCCTTGATGGCTATATCCCAGTAAGAATCTGTTCAGTTCGACTTTTGTATATTCGGCCATTTGACAAATCCAAATTAATAAAAGGCTAATTAACTACAAACAATTATTTACAAAAAAAATAATCATTTTAGAACTGAACCATACCTGACTGATCCGTCTTTCCCAGCCCATTCTCTTCAGCCCAGCTGCTGCCAGAATAATAGCAGCAAAATCATTGTGCTCATCAAGTTTCTTCAGGCGTGTGTTCAGATTGCCCCTCTTACAAATTTTGCTAAGTAATTATCAGTTATAATGCTTTATTTTCGATGAAATATTTACAGAGTAAACATAAAATCACTGACATTGAAAGGATACAATGTCCTTAAACTCCAGGTGAGAAAAACGTTTCTTCAACTGAGCAGCCCGTCGAAGGGAACTGGTGCCAATCACACTAAGAAGCATATATACATTTATAGTACTGCTGGTAATGTAGCTTCAGTGCAAACATGGGCAAAATGCCATAAATCTGTTTAAGTATACAGTAAATTCATAATGAAGATCACATGTGTTACGAGGACAATCAGAATTGCTTTATTTCCCCCCAAGTACGCTTCACATACAGGAATTTGTCTTGGTGAGTGCACACAAGTATGAAAATCAATCATTCATTCGTTATCTTCAGCTAAATCCTCTATGATGGTCACATTGACAATTAAACTTTGATTTGATTTGTCTGTACAAGTGAAATGTGAAGTTACCGTTAATGTTTTTAAATTATACATTGTACTATGTGTTATTATTTACAGGTAATTACATAGTGAATGTATTTATAGATATAAACACTAATGCTGTCGTCCTGTTGTAAAAATTAGCATTAGGTTACAAGAGCTAGTAAGCTGTAAGTTGTAAAGTGGAAGACCAAGAAGCAGATAAACATCCCATCGTAGAGAAAAGCCTTCCATACCTCTTGTTTGGTAGTGAGTCAAGACATTTATCAGCATTTTTCGGATGCAATACAACTGCATCAAAAGGATTTTCTCTCCTGGTTAAAGAACATAGTGTTAGAAAAATGTTAATGCTTTAACTGTGATTGCAATCTTTGGTAAAGATAAAAGCCTGTTGTTTATCGAACGTAACAAGAAAAATACAATTTTTTTTTTACTAGATTATCTGAAATGCACATTATTTTTATAACTGAGAGCTGAATATCCCTTTAGGATCAATAAAATATCATCATTTATCTATCTTACCACCACAGTCTGTATAAAAAAAAAACATGTACACTCTCGAACAAAAAACAGGCCTAACTGTCTGTAACTAGGAACTAAGAAAATGCACGCCATATTTTGCTGAGACGATTAAGGTTGTATGAGGTGCAGAGGCAGTGTGGGGGCATTAGCCATATTTTATGGAGTGGTGTGCTGGGGAGGATATGAACAGACTGGACAAACTCAATAGGATGGCCCGCTCTGTCCTGGGGGAACCCTTAGACCCGGTGCAGGTGGTGGGAGATAGGAGGAATTTAAACAAGTTAGCAACTGTTAAGGACAATGAATCCCAACCCAATCCCACATGTATGAGATCCTATCAGCAGCACCATTAGCGGCCACGTGCGTCATCCAATGTGTGTTAGGGAGCAAAACTGCGGGTCCTTTAATCCCGCTGCAGTTAGACTGTACAACCAGCACTGCTCTCAATAAACGCTCAAATTAACAAATAACAATCTTGCTACTATTGATTCAGTTATCATATGTACAATACTTGCTGTACAATCTGTTGTCTTTTATAGTGTTTTTCCTATTGTCTTCCTTCTGTATTGTCATGTACATAATGTACATGTGTGACTTTTATATTGTTTGAATTTTATTTGGTATAAAATGAATCCCTTTGTATTTCTTCCTATTTTGGATTTAAAAAGTATCTTTTTAACTTTTCCAAATGCTGTAACTTTGCTGCTGAGAATAATAATAATAATAATAAATTTACACTTATAATGCGCTTTTCTAAAAACTCAAAGCGCTACATATGGAATAAAAT
>JAOUQT010330496.1:0-13469 GCA_025769995.1 Xyliphius kryptos
GTGGCGGGATGACGCGGGGCGAGGGACGTCATCTCGATAGCGATTGGTGCGTGGGTAGAGTGTAGGGGATTGGGTGGGCCCTTGGCGTCATCTCGATCATGATTGGTATATGAGTTAGCGTGATCTCGATAGCGAGTGGCACGCGAGAAGAGAGGAGGGAATGACGCGGGGCACTTGCTGTGTAATCTTAATAATGATTGGAGCGCGGGTAGAGTGGAAAGGATGGTGCGGGGAGCTTGGCGTATGTGATCTTGATAGCAATCGGCGCACGGGTAGAGTGGAGGGGATGACGTGGGCCGCATGACGCCATCTCGATAGCCATTGGTGCACGGGAAGAGTGGAGGGGATCTGGTGTGCCTTTGGCATCATCTCAATCATGATTGGTGCATGGGTAGAGTGGGGGAGGGGGTTGACATGGGCCGCTTAGTGGCACGCGGTTAGAGTGGAGGGGATGATGCGGGGCACTTGATGTGTCATCTCAATAGTGATTGGAGCGCGGGTAGAGGAGAGGGGATGGCGCAGGGTGTTTGGCATGCCATCCCAATAGCAATTGGCGCGCGGGTAGAGAGGAGAGAATAACATGGAGGCACTTGGCGTACCATATGGATAGCGATTGTTGCATGGGTACAATGGAGACATTTTGCGTATCTCTTTGGGTGAAAACACTGGTGAAAGAAGGTCCAAATAGACCCAAATTAAGGATGTAATTTCTGGAATAGGCTCCACCACTTCCAGTCAGGATATGTGGCTTAAAAATTTATATAAAACTCATCTGGGCGTCACAGTGGCTCATTGGTTAGCACATTTGCGTCTCAGCGCTGGGGATTCCTGGTTGGGTGGCGTTTCCATGTTCTCCCCGTGTCTGCGTGGGTTACCGCCGGGTTCACCGGTTTCCTCCCACAGTCCAAAAACATGGATTTAAGGTAAACTGACTGCTCTAAATTGCCCCATATAGGCTGTGTGCATGTATGTGAGCAAATGTATGCCCACCATAGATTGGCGCCCTGTCCTGGGTGTATTTGCCCAGCGCTTGAAACATTCTCTCCTGGATGGGCATGGGGAACGCCCCGCGACCATAGCGGGGACCCTAAACGGAAGATAATGAATGAATTTGTAAGTTGCTTTGGATATAAGCATCTGCTAAATGACTAAATGTATGTAAATGTAAACACCTGCTCAGAAAAACAACACATACAGGTGTCAGACATAAAACATCTGTGTTATTTCTAATAGATTTGTGTTTCCAAGTCTTAATATGAGGCTTAACTTAATTTGATCTGAAAAAGAAATGCAATCATTTCCATTTGGCTTTATCAACATGGGTCTGTACTAAAAAACATGGCTTAAACATTTAATTTATCTAAATACAACTTCAGAACTCAAATAAACCCCCCATATTTTCTACCTAAACCCATAATCCCACTTGCATTTCCTCTTTTTCTGTGTCCTGCTGCTCGGAACAGTTAGTCACGGCAGATACTGTTATTTTCTTTCTGTTCTTTCTTCTCAGTGCTGAACTCTCTATTGGGACTTCCATCAATCAGTGAGTTTTGCCTTTGCATACGAGCCTGAATTGAAAAGGCAGTTGCCTGGAAATTTGTCTAAATGCTGCTAGAGTGTATTTTCTGAAAGTTAGTGCTTGTAAAGAAGGAACGAAACTTTGAAATGTCTTTTAAAGACACAGTTTGATGTTTTTGGTCTAATATTCCACAGCGTTTGCCTGAAACACACACCAATTTACATCTCCTGCTGACTTTTAAAGGATGTAAACATTTCCTTAGCATTTGTATGGAAATATTCCTTTCTCTCCCTGGTTATTGTAGCTCAGCTGTCCATCACAGAGGCACCGGCATGAACAGGTAGCAATTTCACTGTCAAGACTTTGCACATGGAGATCTTAGGTGTTTCCTCCCCGGTAACTCAGTGTTTTGACCTTAGAAGCAGGACTTTTCCTTAAGGCATTATGTGTAGAATAATAAACTCTACTTTTTTTAAAATAAGAATCTAATGTATACAGTGAAGGGCTATGGGTACTGAAGCTGTTACTGTCATTCACGGAGTTGAAGGCAGGAAACTCCTAAAAACACTGAGACAGGACCAAACACAAAGAAGACTTATTTGATATAAGCACTATAACCACCCATGTAGAGGGTGGGCTACGTCTAGTTGTGATATGACACTGGCAAACTGCATGTGAGGGTGGCCCTTATATATAGATATATTTTGAAATGGCCCACATGTCCCAAATACACATCTTGTCAACAGTTGACAATGACACATGAATGTCAGCCATAAGAGACCTACATAAAAAACCTCATTTGGTCTACATGTTGCAAAACACATCTGGCAGGGATTTGTCAGTTAACTGTTTGCCTAATGTGTATATTTTATTTCTGCTAAATAAATCCTTTAATTCAGTAAAATATTATAATTTCCATTAAAAAAATCAACAAAGCCTGCCTTTTACACAAATCTACACAAACCGGCAATTTTATGAGAAACACTTTTTTTTATTACTTCACTCGTTTATTTCCTTAGTTTACTTTCCAAACAAATGTACATTGTAGTTCTACAATTACAGACTATCCTTCATTTGTTTAGTTAAATACTTAGATGGTTCTTAAACCAGCTAAAAACACACCGACACACACACCACAACCGGGACATAAGGTAATAAGGTGGGTTTAATAAGGTGGATGTAATCAAGTGGGTGCAAAAGGGTGGGTGTAATAAGGTGGGTGCAAAAGGGTGGGTGTAATACGATGGATGTAATAAGGTGGGTTTAATAAGGTGGGTGTAATAGGGTGGGTGTAATACGGTGGATGTAATAAGGTGGGTTTAATAAGGTGGGTGTAATAGGGTGGATGTAATAGGGTGGGTTTAATATGGTGGGTTTAATAGGGTAGGTGTAATTGGGTGGATGTAATAAGGTGGGTTTAATAAGGTGGGTTCAATAAGGTGGGTGTAATAGGGTGGGTGTGATAACATGGGTGCGATAAGGTGGGGGTAATAAGGTAGGTGTAATAGGGTGGGTGCAATAAGCTGAATGTTATAAGGTGGGTGGAATAAGGTGGGTGCAATAAGGTGGGTGTAATAGGCTGGATGTAATAAGGTGGGTGTAATAAGATGGGTGTAATAAGATGGGTGCAATAAGGTGGGTGCAATAGGCTGATGTAATAAGTTGGGTGTAATAAGGTGGGTGCAATAAGGTGGGTGTAAAAGGGTGGATGTAAAAAGGTGGGTGCAAAAAAGCAAGCAATAAAAAAACTCCAAATTCAAAATGGTGATTTTTTTCACCAGGCAGTGTTTATGATTCCACGTGTGTGCCAGTTCTAAGTACAGTTAGTAGGTTCTGCTCTGAATGCATACCTGGGACTGAGGCTTGGCACAGGCAGAAAATAATAATAAATAAAGGAAATAAAAGTCAGTTGTCATAACTTTGAGTGCCAAGTGACAATGCAGAAACTGCTGCAGACCTGGCTTTGCACACTCACTGGTTCTTATTCAAATATATTGGCCATGAAAAAAATGCAAACCTATTTTGGAACCAGTGTAGAGAAGGATAGTATGTTTACATGTATATTTTTGGTGATGTAAGTGCCCCCATGTTATCATCGGAGGCTGAAATCCAGGAAGGAGGATGAATTACCATTTTCAGCTGTAAAGCCTATCTAGTTTTTCGAATTTCATTTTAGATAAGGTTCAAATGCACAGCACACACACACTGTACACACACTGTACACACACTCGGTCTCGTAATCGCCGTAACGCCATCTCATTTCTCTTTCAATCACTTGTACTCAGTTCTTTTTCTTCCCCTTGCCTCTTTGGCACCCTATCTCTATCCGACTTCATCTTTCGATGATTTCCTCCTTACCCAGTTTCTCTCACTTCTTCTGCCCGCCACATTGCTGGGACTGTGATATAAAGCCTGGCATCTGTCCAGACTAATCTGTTAGGGGGCCAATGTGAAGGTCGCCACTTCAACAGGACTCAGCGATGAGCATGTGAGAAACGGGAGTGCACTT
Source organism: Xyliphius kryptos (assembly GCA_025769995.1). NCBI lineage: Eukaryota > Metazoa > Chordata > Actinopteri > Siluriformes > Aspredinidae > Xyliphius > Xyliphius kryptos. The sequence continues at coordinate 4,029 of JAOUQT010330496.1, forward strand.
TGTAATGGTTGAAATAAAGAAGCCAAAGCAGGATGTCTGTATTTGTGTCACTTTAAAGTTATGCAATAAAATCCCCTAAATGTACCAGTGATAAAAGTATTGTCTGTTATGTTCCAGGTGAAAGAAAATGGCTTATATATGTTCATTTTGTTTTTCTCATTCCCACACAAATGCCTTTTTCACTTACTACACATCCTTATTAAGACTTACAGTCAATACTTCCATCCATTATCTTCCACTTATTCTTCTACTAGGGTCGAGGTGGGGTTCCATATGCCCATCCAGGGGAGAACATCTCGGGCGCTGGGCAGATACAACCAGGACAAGACACCAAGCCATCGCTGGGCACATAATCATTCACACATCCACACGGACACAGGGAGAACATGGAAACTCCACCCAGATCTGGATTTGAACCGGGAAGCCCAAGCGCTGAGAGGCGAATGTGCCAACCACTAAGCCACTGTGCCGCCCTCTACAAATATTAGTAATACATATATATGATTTATATTTTTATATTGATGATAGAGATTCAAACCACTGAACAAAGTCTGGTTAATAAAAGCTACTCAAAGCATCAGTTAGGGCTAAATAACCTGTTACCAGCTAACACATATAACTTGGGGTGTTATCAATGTGGACCCTTAAATAATGCCCTTAACACTCCAAGTGTTGCTCCTGGGGTCCTGTATCATGGCTGCCTTTGTGCCTCCCAGTTATAAAGTTGGTGTACTTGTGGGTGGCTCTGAAAAAACGTGTCTGCCAAATTATCCAAAGCACTTCCATGGCAACCGGTCAAATAAAACTGGGATGAGCATGCTGAGTCAGAAAAGAACTGATGTTTTGAATGTTGAACAGAATAAATTTGCAGAAACTGGCTGTTTAGTGACCTGTTTAGTAGTATTATATTTTATTGTAATTAAATAATAAGAAGCTCCACTGATTATAAACAACCACGAGGTATATCCCAACCGTGAATAAGTTTACTACTAGAATATTATATAAAACATTTGACTCTTTTACATAATATTCGATGCGGCTTAAATATTATACTTTCATTACAAATACAGTTAAAATAGTAAAATAATTGGGCAAATACTAAATTACTTAATTGATTATTCTCAAAGGGTCTAAGCGATTTAGTGGCATTTAGTGGAATTTTTCAGTAATTCCCTCAAGACATAGATACCCAATTACCTATGTAGACTTTTCCATTTGAGAAAAGGATTACGTATGTTTTTTAGTGGCTTAAAGGAATCAATTTTATACCTTATATAGTTCTTCACCACACCATACTGGTCTTGTAATAATGTATAGAAACTAAGGCATAACCCAGCAATTTCCTTTGTCAAATCCAGCTGTGCTGGCCACAAGCTATTGGTAAATGGATTTAAAATCTTTCCTGCATACATAGAAAGAAGCGTGTGAGTATAATAAATCCTTATCTTCTCTGACGTAGTTTTAGTTAGAAAAGCTGGACTCTAATATCTTGGCTCACCCTCGGGACAAAGACATATCTCCTGGAATTTCAATGGACAGACTCAAAAAATAGGATTGAATGGGTTGGTATCTGAAAGGTAACTGGGTCAGAGGCTTCCTTGCTACAAAACAACTGCAGGAGGGAACTGATGTACAATTTGGATGTGATGCAGGAAAAAGTCCCCACACTATAATCAAGTATCCGAAACACAGTTAGACCATTAGAGGTCAGAGTGTCAAGCAGGTCAATGGAATACACAGCAAACTTGTCGAACGCTAATACAAAGATTTAAAGAAAACGGGCACTTTCAAAGCATCTAATTACCTAAAGTGACTTTGCATACTGTCATGTTGACAATTAACAAATAATGCCAATTTAACCAACAGGCCTAGCACAGGTAATCATGGAACCCTGGAACCATTCAACCATGTAATGTTCCTTGAATTGATTAAACGGTGAAACGATTTCATCTGGGAGCAAAAGTAGTTTTTAGAAATTCACAACCAAATGGGAAAGAAAAGGCATCTGTAAGGCAGAGTAAAGTGTATTTGTGGAAAGAAAACACAAAGGAAAACCACGAGAAAGAATATCCAAGTGAATTAAATCTGTTGTTTGTAGGAGAACCGGTGCATTGACCCATGAATGGGATCGTTTCGGTGTTCCTGAAGAAGATTGAAAAAGAGGTGAGCATTCATGCAGAGACTTTGTGGGGCTTTAGAAGGTCAAAGGTTTGTGAAGAATTGTGAAGGACTCCATAATGTCCACTGGAGTCAACCCATTTTTGCTGATTTTTTAGACAGCCTACATGCTATCGGATGCAATCCAATTCATGTAGCTTTCCATTAGACCCTTATAAACCCATGTATAGGCTGTTTAAGCATTTTTCTATAAAAAAGTCAATTCTGTGTGTAGTTTGAATGTTCTCCCAATATGTTTGTAATAGGAGCTTTATAATGAGCGTTTCCCCAACATTCACCCTATGACTGCTGACATAAGCTTTAGCACGTTCCGCAACAGTGATAAGCATATGCAGGTTAGACAATAAATGTAAAAAACAGTACATTCTCAAACCCCACAGGACTGGGCTAACTATATACATTTGTTCACAAAGGAAACAATACATTTAAGGTTGTATTGTTAAATGTATTGTTTGTTAAATGTATTGAAAAGCTTTAATATTGCACACTAATTGCTTCCCATCCATGTTACAATTTTTTTTTTCAAAAAGTATTTTTCTAACAAGTGTATAATTCTTCGTCTTCATGAGGCTTGGAACTACTTAATGGATATATATAGCTTGGCACATGCACCAAGGCTGGCTATCTGTATCCACAAGGGGTGAATCAGATAACAAGCAGAATCCAAGCCAAGCACTTTTTCTTTTTATGGACTAAAGGTATAAATATTGTTTATTGGCAGATAAATTTGTGTCTGTAAGTCTCTATATATACTTTATATAAGGTCCGCCAAAATCAGACTGCATACTGCTTTTAAATCCTAACGATTCATATCGTACCAATAATGGCAGATGGATTTTAGCACCATGACTTTTCCCAACTTTAAACATGTATTCAGGGGATAATTACACTTACTATATATACTAGTTAATCAAAGCAACACATTTAAAATAAACCTTATGATGCCACGACATAAAATTTGCCATGTGAGAGACACGAGGCAGTTTGTGTGTTTTTTTAAGTAATAAACTCCATTAAAACCTGACAAGTAAATTACGAAAGATGTGCAAATATCTTCTTCTTCATCTAAGAGGTGAAAAACACTCATTAAACACTCTGTAAAGAGGTGTTTTTTTAGATTACACATAACTTTTTGGTTTCTGACACCCCAAACTTGTGTTAGCTGCTAATTTAAGGCTGCAGCTCCTTTCTCCTGTATGCTAGATGTTGGTTGTGCTTGTTTGCTGCAAACTTTCCCTCCAAATTGGTTCAGATCAGGCCTTGTTGAAAAGGCCTCAGGAGGCTTAAATAAATTAGTATAATTGGGCCTTTTTATATTTACCCGCCCATCTGTGATTACTTCAAGTCCTCTCTCACTTTCTCCTGTCTATGAGTTGGCAAAAGATAAAAGCCTTTAATAAATTATAAAATATTAATTTCTTTAGGGTTTACATGCATAATTATACAACAATTTGCAACCCTGTGACGATTTGTGAACTGCTAATAAGTGCGCGAAGCCATCGTACATTTGCTGATTGGATTAGGAAAGTAAAAGACATGCGATGAGGCAAAACTCATTTCAGTGTCAGCGTTCTTGGAAGCCAATCAAAAAGAAAAAAAAAAGCAGCGAGTAATTAAGCTTTATGAAGTACAACAGGATGCTAATTACACATTAGCTGGGAGTTAAGTAAATATACTAATACTAGCTGACAGACATGCATCAAAGTCTGAGACAAGAATCAGCGTAGACTGAAAATAAATAGTAATTATATTTATTCAATGCATTATCAGCGGCTCGGAATCTATCGCTTAAATGTGTTGTTCCCGAATGTAGCAGAAAGCTTGTTTGACACTTTGTGAGTTAGCACTTTAGTTATATCTCATATGCGTACAAATTAGCGAGTTGCTGCTCAAAATGCTTTCTTTAATGCATAAAATACACACATCGCTTTTGTATTCAGTTGTATTATCGGAAAAGCCGCTATGCTGATAACAGAAATACCACCAGGGAAGTCAGCCAAAAATGCTATGTTTAATTTACTATTGAAAATATAGTTTTAAAACCGTATAGTTCAATGAGGAGTTGATCCTCATTTGAGACTTTAATTCATTCCTTTTTTTAAAAAAAGATGTTAAGCATGGGAAATTTTTTATTCATTGATAAAAAGCAGTACTTGTGAGGACAGGGAGATATTTTGGGAAAGAAAGTAGGATTCAATGGGCTTTACAAGGTAATCTAACTTTTTAAACCACGTTAAACAACGTTACTTAAAATTTCAATCAAACTTTAGCCAAGTGTTTAACCAGTTAAAGCATAAATGTGTTATGTAGTATTGTTCTTTTTTTTTAATCGTGGGTGTAGCTGAAACTCTCAGAGAAAACAGAAGCAGACAAGGGAAGAACATGCAAAATCCACACACAGAGCCTTGTCTATTCCACCCAATAAATTAAATGCACGATCTTAATGCCATGAGACAAATGTTTTCCCCCCCTTTTATGATGTACAAGTACCATCGTTTAAAAAACATTCAGCTCTGTGCTTGCACCAAGACATATACAATACCTCACATTTGATAAAGCCTAGGCCAGTATATACAAAAGGCACAAAAAATAGAACAGGAAGGCTGATTTTAGACTGGCTTTCACAAAGCGTATCTCATGAAGAGCTTTTAGACACCCACTAACCAGCATGGACCACAGCCCACAGTTATTAATAGTAGTAGAAAACTCTAAGCATTGCATTAATGAAAATCCAGTGTAGGCTTACTGGTGATAATTCAAACTGCTTCCAAGGGATAGTTTAGTCAAAGCATGTAATAATTACAGTCATTCTTCTTCTCCTCCCTTAGTTATCAAAATATGCCATGCGGCTTCCCTTGCCAGCTTTAGCTTCTAAATAAAGCAAATATTGTTTAGATTACATAGATATTGCCTTAGTTCCAGATATCAGTTCTTATTTTCATCAAGTAATTCACTGGACTTTCAATGTAGAATATTTTTGTTTAAATGCCAAACCCTCTTCCCTACAACATAAAGCAGATTTCGTCATAGCAGAAGTGGTACATTTTGTACTAAACATATTTCCATTAGAATTATGCCAAATGTAGGCCTCAAACATCATTAACTCGACTTTGGGTTTGCTGTTTGAGTAAAAGTTTGTGTATATGGCAAAAGTCTGAGACCACAATTTCAATCAATCTCCACGGGGCCTAATTAGGCAAAAAGAAACAAAATAAGCGAACAAAAAAAAAATAGTACTCCATCACTGTAGAAAAACCTCAAATTATAAACAGCACAATATGTGATAAAATTGACAGCATATTAAAAGAAAAATGAAAATGGATTCCCGAGCTGCTGAGGATCAATTCTGAGGATATAAGCATGAATGCAGAAACAACAGGTGAGTACTGAGAACCAATGCAAAGAAAAGGGAGCAAGACAGAGAGCTTAAATTGAAGAAAAAAAAACGGTGTGGCAAATTAAGGGGAAATGAATAACAGGTGACTGAAAAAACATGCTCAATGAGGAGAAAGGTGTAGTTGTGACATATGACTTCTTTTTTCATCTTTGATCATAACGTTAATTCACGAACCCTTAAAGGTTGTGACACTATAAAGTAGCCAATTAAAAAGGAAATTTGTAATCAGGTATATACTGGTAAAGTTGTGTCTTATAAAAAAGAGATGCATCCTTACATGTTTCTGTGCCTACTAGATTACTATTAGAACACCCTATCATGAACCCATTTGTAGAAAGTTAGTATCACAAGCATCCCCTCAGTGAGAGAGGAGAACTTCATTCATTCATTATCTTAGCTTAATCCTGTACTAGGTTCGCGGTGGGGTTCCCCATGCCCATCCAGAGGATACTGTCTCAGGCGCTGGGCAAATACACCAAGGACAGGGCGCCAATCCATTGCTGGGCACTCACTCACACACAAACACACACTCACAGGGCAATTTAGAGCATTCAATTTACCTTGAATCCATGTTTTTGGACTGTGCAAGGAAACCGGAGAACCAGGAGGAACCCACATAGACATGGGGAGAACATGGAAAAGTCCACCCAGATTGGGATTCGAACTGGGAATCCCCTGCGCTGAGAGGGGAATGTGCTAAGCACTAAGCCATCGTGCCACAAGAGGAGAACTTAAAAACACAAAAATGTGATAAAGTTTGCACAGCCGTGAGCTACACATTTGGCTGTTAGTTGAGTCACTTATGCAAAACGTGCATCTGTAGAGGTTATGACCAAAACCAGCTTAAGCATAACGATACTGTATAACAGAAACCCTTTTTTTTTTCTCTTTGTAGCTGAGGGACCTTATTTAACACAGCTGTTCCAATTGTGTCTGTGATGAAACTGTCATTTCTGTAAGAAAGCTGTAGCTGAAAGCAATATTCTGCCAGAACAGTGCCAATCCTGGGCACACACTCACTCACTCACTCACTCACTCACACATCCACACACTATACAGGGCAATTTAGAGCATTCAATATACCTGGAATCCATGTTTTTTGACTGTGAGAAGAAACCGAAGAACCCAGAGGAAACCCACGCAGACACAGGAAGAACATGAAAACTCCACCCAGATGGGGATTTAAACCGGGAACCCCCAGCGCTGAGATGCGAACGTCCTAACTACTAAGCCACCGTGCCGCCCTCATTCTAGTACAACTTTTATTTACGAAGCCACATCTCCAGATGACGAGGCCGAGGTGCTAATGCTAAGAGCGAAATGCCGACTTCAAAAACTTAAAAGATTAAAGCCCAAGGAAAAGATTTAAAAATCAAATACAATAAAGTCAGAGCTAATATAATTCATGACAAATACCACAGTTTGTTACCTCTCTGTCTAACTTCAGACAGATGCAACTTTTGACAAACACAGCTGCTAGAATGCTAACCGGGACAAAGAGAATTGAGCACATCATGCTAATTCTGAAATATCTACCTTGGCTTCTAGTCAATTAGTCCCTCAGTGGGCTCAGACTAAACTATATCTCAGATCTGACGGAATAATAAAAACCCCAAAGATCTGTTAGATCGTCAGGTTCAAGTCCACAGAACTTCTATGTAGGTCTAGAAACAACTATTATTTTGGGGTGTGTATAAAGTTACTGTGCCGTGAGAAATGTCTAAAAACGTTACAGGTATACCTTAAAAAAATGAATAAAAATGTTTGAACGCAACATGATTCTAAAGAAGCTGCAATATTGCTGTTAAAACTTTTCTTAGACCATTTATTTTTAGACCCACTGTACTTGCAGAAGTAAAAACATACAGTTTTACCACATTTAAAAAATATTTTTTATTTTAAGATATTTGTACAGGGCGGCTTTGTGTAGTATGGTGGCTTAGTGGTTAGCCTCGTTAGCACATTTGACTCTCAACGCTGGGGATTTCCTGGTTCGAATCCCAATCTGGGTGGATTTTCCATGTTCTCCCTGTTTCTGCATAGGTTTCCTCCGGGTTCTCTGGTTTCCTCCCACAGTCCAAAAACATAAATTCAAGGTAAATTGTCTGCTACTTTAATCTGTGGGTGTGGGGGTGTGTCTGCCTGGCGCCCGAGACGTTCTTTCCTGGATGGCATGGGAAACCCCTCTGTGACCCTTGTACAGGATTAAGTGGAAGATAATGAATGAATGATATTTGTACAGTTTCTTTATGGTTTTATTGCATTTTATGAGCTCTCTCCCAAATTTTTTGCTAACAATTTTTTCTAATAGCGTTTTACTTTTTTTATTTTTGTTCGCATTTATTATTTTAAACTCTTTTAACGCATATCAAGTGAAAGTACGTTATTGTCCATGCTGCAGTTTGTACAGAACAATACATTGAATTATTGATTGTATAAGTATTGAATTTGTGTTAATCTCAGATCCTTACTCTAATGTCTCTCTGTATTATCTTTAAATGATTCTTGTGTATAAAATGTTATAGATTGATCGGTCAACACCCTAACCACTGAGCACACCCCTAAGACCGAATTTATTCATTTATTACTAAAAGTTTAATACACATTTCCTGATTTTAAAGTTTTAACCAGACCAGTAAACTTCTCTAAAGTGTAAAGGAAATTACAGCATTTCATATGATTTTTGACTTCAAACATTTATCAACCTATATTTACAAATAAAAAAAGATGATTTCATATTCCAACATGTCTAGTTCAGGCGGCATGATGGCTTAGTGGTTAGCACGTTCGTCCCTTAGCGCAGGGGATTCCCGGTTCGAATCCCATGTCTATGTGGGTTTTCTCTGGGTTCTCCGGTTTCCTCTCACAGTCCAAAAATATGGGTTCCAGGTAAATTAAATGCTCTAAATTGCCCTGTATAGTGTGTGTGTGTGTGTGTGTGTGTGTGTGTGTGTGTGTGTGTGTGTGTGAGTGAGTGTGTACCCAGCGATGGATTGACACCCTGTGTATCTGCCCAGCGCCCAGGATATTCTACCCTGGATGGGAAAATTTTGGAAAGAAGTTAAAAGTCTAAGTGTGTTTTGCTGCTCTATAGCGCCAATTATAGGCCAACTGGTACGAATTTTGTTATCTGAGAAGATGCACCCCAGCTGCACCTCCAAGTTTGCTGTCTATAGGACTTACGGTGTTGGCTGCCCAACGGGTTTTACCCCCAAAATAATAACAATAATAATCATAACAAAGACAAAAAGACAATTCTGAGCAAAAACAAGCACTTCCTGTTTAAAGCTCTAAATATCGATTCATTTCGTTAAAGATGTCAATAAAATGAGAATTAGACAGCTGTCGGAGGTCTCACTGGTTGTTTGGAATGCAGCACAGGTTTCTTTCTGAACGGTTTCAATAAAGAAACAGAGTGTGTTCCATCAGGAGAACATGCCAAACCGGACCGGACGGAAGCTTCTCTCCGGCGCATGAGCATCGCATGCAGCACAGTGAACACGGCCAAGTCACACACTCACACACACTTACTCACACACACACACACACACACACAAACACACTCACACACACGCACGCACGCGTTTGGAGAGAAGGTGCGCGGGCGGCGCTTTGGACTCACCTGCGCGTGTGCCTGGTACATGTTCCTCTGTGCTGACGGCAGGAGGTGCACTTCTGGGGGCCCTGCAGGCGGGGGGGACAGGACAGCGGCTCCTCAGCGCGCATCACACGCGCGCGCACCGGAGGAGCGACGACGGATCCCGACGCTGCTGCTCATGCTGTGGGAGCGCGCGCGCGAGCCGTGTGTCTGCCGGACATGTCCCAACTCCCACTGCCCCCCTCCCCGTCGGCACCTCCCCCTCCCC